>BJKM01001312.1:63417-87091 GCA_015082035.1 Chaenogobius annularis | reverse complement strand
TTAGTTTAGATTTTGAACATTGCCAGAGTGAACCTGTCTCACATCCTCAGGAAGACTGTTCCAGATTTTAGCTGCATAAAACTGAAACGCACATTCCCCATGTTTAGTCCTGACTGACTGGGCACCAAGCAGGAGGCCGGTCCCTGAGGTCCTCAGAGTCCGAGATGGTTCATATGGCACTAACATGTCCGAGATTGTACTTTGGTGCTAGGCCCTGGAGCGACTTGTATACAAGCAGAGCTGCTTTGAAGTCTATTCTCTGAGCCACAGGGGGCAGTGCAGAGACCTGAGCACAGGACTAAATGTGATCGTACTTCCTGGTTCTAGTCAGGAACCCGAGCAGCAGCGTTCTGGATGTACTGCAGCTGTTTTACAGCTCGTTTGGAGAGGCCAGTGAGCAGGCCACTACAGTAGTCTAATCTACTAGAGACAAACGCATGGATAAGTCTCTCCAGGTCTGGTTTAGACACTATACTTTTTGATTTTGGCAATGTTTTTTTAGATGGTAAAAAGCTGCTGATGTTATTGATCTGACGTGGCTGTTAAAATTCAAGTCTGAGTCCATTATTTTACCCCCAGATTTCTAACTTGATTTGTAGGTTTTAGAGCGAGACTCTGGAGGTGACTGTTAACACTTTCTCTTTGTTTCTGTGGCCAAAGACGATGATTTCAGTCTTGTCTGAGTTCAGCTGGAGAAAGTTGTTTTGCATCCACACACTGATCTGTTGGATGCAGTGACAGAGTGAAATCCACTGGTCCATATTCACCTGCCGTCAGTGAAACATAGATTTGAGTGTCGTCTGCATAATTATGATAGGACACATTCTCGCTGCGTATCAACTGACCTAACGGCAGCATGTAGAGGTTGAACAGAAGGGGTCCAGGATTGACCCTTGGGGCACCCCACAGGTCAGGGGCATCTGGTCTGAGACACAGTTACCAATTTCGACAAAGAACTTCCTGTCATCCAGATAGGACTTTAACCAGTTTAGCGCAGTGCCAGTAATGCCCACCCAGTCGTCTAGTCTCTGTAAAAAGTATCCCATGATCGAAAAGCAGCTTTTGACCCCAGTGTCAAAAGCAGCCCTCAGATCTAACAGAATTAAGACTGTGGCTTTGCCCGTGTCAGTGTTCAGGTGGATGTCATTTGTCACCTTGACAAGAGCGGTCTCAGTGCTGTGATGAGGTCTAAAACCTGACTGGAAAACATCAAATGAGTTGTTTATTAAGATGAAATCAGTGAGCTGTTGGTAAACAACCTTTTCAAGGACTTTGCCCCAAAATGGCAGATTAGAGATGGGCCGGTAATTACTCAGTACTGCGGCATCAAGACTGCTCTTCTTTAGGAGAGGCTTTATGACCACAGTTTTCAAAAAGAAATTGGGAATGTTCCAGACTGAAGCGACATGTTAACTATTTGAGTGAGTGGTGCTAACAAACTGTTCAGCACAGACTTTAGAAATCTGGTGGGAAACACATGGAGGCAGCATGTAGATGAACTCAGACTGGTGATGATCTCCTGGACAGTTTTGTCAGTACAGGTGCGTGTGTAGGTGGTTTGAGGGTTATTTTTTGCATTGTAGAATTTATAGCATTTTTAATGCCCTGAACTTTGTCATTAAAGAATAATGCAAACTCATTACACTTGGATGTGGAAATGAGTTCTAAAGGCAGCTGAGCTGGAGGGTTTGTTCATCTGTTTACTGTAGCAAACAGGACACGCGAGTTTTTACTGCAGCTTCCAATTATTTCAGAAAAAATATCCTTCCCCAGTTCTACATAAAATGAGGTTGTACATGTACAACTTCTCTCTGTAAATCTCTTTCTGAACCTGGAGCTTCGACTTGCGCCATTTTCGTTCGGCCAGACGGCACTCCCTTTTCTGTGCCCTGACCGAATCATCATTTCTCCATGGCGCCTTCTGCTTTTTTTTTTAACAATTTTAGCCTTCATAGGGGCAATGGTGTCGAGAACATTCAAAAACACTAGATGTAACAAACATTTTCAAAGTTAATCATTTCCATAAACAGTTTTCCCGTGCTGTCATTTATGTGTCTCCTCCGGACAACTGCAGGACCAGCTGGTGGTTTGGGAAAAACAGACAGGTCAAAGAAGAACACAGAAATGATCAGACAGAGAAACATCGACCACATTGACGTTGAAATATTAACTCCTTTTGTAATTAGAAGATCTAGAGTGTGCCCTCTGCTGTGGGTGGGGCCACTCACGTGCTGAGTAAGACCGAAAGTTTCAAGGACAGCATGAAGCTCTCGTTTCTGTCACAGATATTATCAACATGAACATTGAAACCACCTGTTATGACCAAACCATCAAAGTCTGTGCATACAACTGAAAGCATCTCAGTAAAATCATCAATAAAACTTTTGCAGTGCTGGGGAGGCTTGTATAAAACAATGAAGAGAATGGATGGAGACTGTTTTAGCTCAATTTTAAAGGCTACGTACTCAAATGTTGAAAACACCCCAAAGGACAATCTGTGGTAACTATTTCATCTCTAACAAAAGCACACACACCTCCTCCCTTTTTATTTTCTCGTGTTTCAGATTCAAACATAAAGTTGGGTGGAGCAGATTCTATTTAGAACTCAATTTCCTGTGTTTTTGTCAAGCCATGTTTCAGTTAAAAACATAAAATCAAAATTATAAGAAGAGATAAAATTATTCATTAAGAATGATTTGTTACATAAGGATCTGAAATTTAGCAAGTTAGCAAGTTTCAGACTAGTTTCAGTGAGACTGGGCGTTATCTTTTTACAGGGAATATGAATCAAATTTCTCAGATTGGGCAGTCTGACTCGCATTTTGTTTTCCCATCTGTGTGATGTTACTACAGAAATAGCACTGGGGAGGCTGTTTTTACACAGGGCCCCGGGTTGTTTTGATTTTTAATATGACTATAAGTCCCGGCAACGCTGAGACCCAGTGCATCCTAGCTATGGGAGATACCACATGAAAGGCGAGGGGGGATTGGTGGGGGAGCTTTTGTTGGTGTAGCGGGAGCCGGTGAGAGTTTGGGACTAGGTGAAAGGCGGGGGGGGGGGGGGGGGGGGGGGGGGGGGGTTAAGGTGGGGCGATTTTTTGTCTGTGTAGCAACAGTCAGGTGAGAGTTCATCATCGTTGATATCAGAACTCTTGATCTTGCTATATTAGGCGTGCTTATAACTGAAGCCAATTAAATCAAGGGAAAAAAACGCCAGTCATTACCAGGATTCCAAAAAATATATGTCAACTAAACGAAAACAAAAAGATGCTGCATTAAAAAAAATCAATCTTAACAAAACTAAATACTGATAATGCCATTTTTAGAAGCCTTAGGAACAAAAAGCTCAAACTGAGTTTTTCATGAACCTGATGGAAGAATCAGGGGGGAACAGCTCTTGTCTCTGGAAGCACATACACTGACCAAGAAAGATCCTAAACAAGGAAAAAGTAGAGGCCCGAAAGAACTAAACATTGAAGGGCAGATATCTAATGACCCTATGGAGATTGCTGCTTCACTAAATAAATATTTTGTGACTTCAGTAGAACAAATAGCCGCAGGTTTACAATCCATAGAGCTCCCAAAGATCACAGTGAGTCCAACAGAAAATGCATTCTCTATAGAACAAACAAATGAAACTGGCATTAAACAAAACAATAGCAAATTTAAAGGAAATATCTGGTTTAAACGCCAACTTCCTAAGGACGCACAAAGATTCTCTGACAGGGCCTTTAACCCATCTGGTTAATTTGTCCATCATTAAAGTGACATTTTCTCAAGATTTAAAAAGGTGTCAATTTTTTCATCTGGAGATAATGATCAGGCCTGCAATTACAGACCAATTTCAATTCTTCCTATAATCTCAAAGGTATTGGAAAAGACTGTAGCCCAACAATCAATTGACTATATGGACCAAAATGGAATCCTTCACCCTAAACAGTTTGGCTTTAGGCCAAAATATTCAACAGAAATGGCAACTTGCCATTTGATGAATATGTTAAATAAGTCTAGACAGAGGAAACGTGGTTGGGGCAGTGTTTTAGGACCTTCGTAAGGTTTTTGACACTGTCAACCACAACATGCTAATACATAAATTAAAAGAACTCAACTTCTCACAGCAGGCTCTCAACTGGTTTACATCCTATCTGGAATAAAGAGTGCAGAGTGTACAATTTGGTGGCACAATTTCTGCCCCTCTGGAAGACAACGGGGTTTCCACAAGGCTCTGTATTGGACCCCATGCTGTTCTGTCTTTACATCAATGATCTACCCAACATCTGCAAAGAGGCTGAGGGCCAGCTGTAGCTGATGACACTGTCATCTATGTCTCAGCCAAAACTTCAGAGAAGGCTGCAGAGCTGCTAAACAAGCAACCTATCAGTGTCTCCCAGTGGTTGGAATACAACTGTCTGTCTTTAAATCATTCTAAAACAGTCTGTATGTGTTTTTCTTTATGCAAAAAACATCAGACCACTTTTGGTCAAAGTGTGTTCTCTGGCCCACAGATCTGGAACACTACCTGCCCAACTGAAAAACCTCATAGATCTGAACCAGTTTAACAGCAAACTGAAGCAGTGGCTGAAGTTAAATCAGGCTTGTGAACACTAAAGCCGTTTGAAATGTGTCATTTCGTAAAAATGTCTACTGTGCTGCATGTTTTAAGCATATGTTATTGGTTTTTGTCTGTTTTAATGTCCAGGGACCAGGTTTGCAAATTAGCCTTTGGCTGGATGGCCTATGGACATGGCATCGGTTACTATTTTATGTGTGGCAAGGCTCTCTGTTCTGTTCCTTTTAAATAAACTACTAAATAATATTAGTTAGACTCTCACCCAAAATTGTATTTATTCAGTTGATCTGTTCTCGTCCTTTGGACCCTTTTAGGGCCAGCTTTGTGACCAATCTTAGCTATGTAATGTAGAATTTTTATTCAGGCTAGACTCTGGGCGTTTTCTGTGCTGGTCCGTTTGACCCTTTTAGGGGCAGGTTAGTGACAAGGACCTAGCCAAGAAAGGACGGTTTTGATTCAGGGTAGACTCTGGGGACTTTGCCTCGTCCTTTTGGGCCTTTTGGGGCCAGTGTTGTCACCAGTCTTATTCAAGTAAAGGAGAATTTTGATTCATGATAGACTCATGGGGCTCTGGCCTGGTCCGTTTGGCCCTTTTGGATCAAGTTGGGTCCAAGACTTAGCCAGGAAAGGAGGGCTTTGTTTCAGCTTACACTCTGGAGCGATTTCTCTGGTAGTTTGGCCTTTTTGGGGTCAAGCTTTGTCTTAATCTAGACTCTTTGGGCTCTGGCCTGGTCCTTTTGGTTCTTTTGGGCTCAGGTTGGTGCTCGGTCTTGGCCAGGAAAGGAGTGCTTTGATTCAGGCTAGACTCTGGGGAATCTGACCTGGTCCTTTTTTTTGATTCTGCTCCTTCTCTATCCTCCCATAATTCCTCGGATGTTTAGTTTGCCTCAGAGTCTGTTAACCTTTATGATCATTCTTATCCCTCCATCCTTGGGATTGTTTTACTTCTGCAGGGCTTGTTTAGGCCGGTTTTTCGTGGCTACATGGCAACCTACTTCTTTGTCTTTAAAAGGATGTGCTGTTCATTGTTCAGGGGTTAGAGAAAGACAACTTTGTCAGGGACGGTGATTTTTATTGCGCACGAGTGAAAATAGCGCATTCTGCTTGAGATCTATATGACCACTCCCCTCTTAAATTTGCCCCTGTATGAGGAATAGTTAAGTCAAAAAAATGTCTATGTTCCAAGTCATTTAAATATGTTTCTTGTAGGTATATAAGATCCATTTTTTACCTCTTCTCATCTTTGTTAGTGTCTTTGACCACTTAGCTGGGCTCAAAATGCCATTAACATTAAACATGATTGATAGAAAACGGGCTTAATTCATGAGTGATATGAATTAAACAAAAGAAGGAGACCCTTGAGCTTATTGGCCGTCCCACTTTGGGCGGTCCTTGCCTGGCTGTATAAGAGTGGGTGTCCCGGATGTCCCGATGGCCTCTCCCTTCTTCTTTGTACGTCAGACCACATGGTGAGCAATGCTTGTGCACATGTTTTGTTCTGTTAATGTATTTTTTTACCGAAGACTATGACATGACATGCTGTGGGTCGTAACATATGGCTGACAGGGCAGAGACCGTGCCTTTCAAATCAGAGATTTCCTTTTCGGCTGCTGTGGCTTGGCTGTCCAGTTCACTAGTTTTGGATTTTAAATCATGCATTTCTGCCAGAACTGCATCTGTTTTTGCATCTACTGCCTTTGAAATGTTATTAGATATCTCCTGCAGAGCTGCCATAATCACTGGGTCCTATCCCGCTCCTGGTCTCCCCCAGAGCCGCACATGCGTTCTGAGCCATTGGCGGATGGGCAATATAGATGCAGGGGCCAGCACCACGGCGGGGCTTCTGTTTCAGTTTCTAAGACATCGGTTGGGCTCAAGAAATATATGTCTGCTCCCACGCGGAAATGTCAAATTTTCCCAGGTGAACTTATAATATATCCAACCGATTTGACCGCAGCTCAAGAGACCTGACTGAGCTAGGAAATCCACTACCTTTTTCAATAAATGGATTGGCATATCCGGGCCGGACCTTTAAGCATTTTTCACTTTTTATTCTTATAACATTATTCACAGTAAGCGTACATCTGACTCAAATGCACCAGAACACTGCACATGACACCACCCTCATCGGGTTCACCTTGGTCTGGGATGAGTCTGTCTACAGGATGTAGGCAGACTGGTGTCCTGGTGCAGCGGTAACAACGCACAGAAGACGGAGATGATCGTGGACTTCAGGAAAGTCACAGCCTCCCAGCCCCTTCTCGGCCTGACAGACTCCCCCATCACCACCGTGGACTCCTTCCGCTTCCTCGGCACCACCGTCACGCGGACCTCAAGTGGGAGCCCTCCATCAGCTCCCTCATCAAAGAAGGCCCAGCAGAGGATGTATCCTTCCTGCGGCAGCTGAGGAAAGCCAAGCTGCCAGTGTAGATGATGGTGCAGTTTTACACGGCCATCATTGAGTCCATCCTCACCTCCTCCATCACCGTGTGGTACGCTGGAGCCACAGCCAGGAACAAACAGAGACTACAGCGCATTGTGCAAATTAAAATGAACAGACAAACCACGACTCTGATGATATTTGTTTGATGTAATTTCAGCTGAAAATGTAAATGTAAAATTTTTACTCCTGTGTGTGTCATTTAGTAACTTATTGATTTTATGTTCATTTGTATCTGATTTCAATTTTACTTATTGTAAAGGCCCAACCTTGATGAGGAGGATCAATTTTTTTTTTTTTTTTACCTTTTAAGACTCAGATCCAGATGCCCCTCATCTGCCTGGATGAATGGTCATTCCTGAGCTCCTTATTAACTCAGGAGTTGAGGTCCCCCCATCACAATCGAAAGAGCACATCGCCTGGGCAAACCAAGACCAGCAGCTGATAAACCACGAGGCATGATTATGAGGTTTCTCAACGATCGTGAGAAGGATCGTGTCTGGAAGGCTGGAAGGCTGCAAGGGTTAAAGGAGACCTCCAGTACTAAGGCAAGCGTGTCTTCTTCGCTCCAGGTATTCCATACGAGGTTGGCCAACAACAGCAAAAGTTCCACCACATCTGTGAGGAGCTCAGGAAGAGAAAACTGAGACATGGATTCTCTTTCCCCGCGACTCTTCTGGTGATTTTGAAGGTAAAAAACACATACTAGGAGAAGCAGAAGTGCTCCTCAGGAAGATGCAAAACACAAATAAATGAACAGTACAGAGGATGGAGCCACCAGCGTGGGGCATGTGAGTTCGGGTTGTGGTCACATGGTGATACATTCTGTTAATTTGAAGAGACTAATGACTTTTTTTTTTTTTTCAGTGTTTAACATCAGACTTTATGCCCCATGTTGGCTTTCTGCTTTTGTCCATAAACTCTGTGACTAAACACATCTACTCATCGATGTGTCAAATGTGGGAGATTGGGCTTGTGGGAAATTAAAAGTATATGCAGAGTGCAGCAGGGGGACGTGGTGACCCAGGGATCTTATATATCCAGTTCCTTCTGAGGATTGGTGTCAGGAGTGCCTGGAGAGTTTTTTTGGGGGCCCTTCATTAGGTTTGGACTTCCCTTCCTTTTTTGATCGGGTTTTGGGTTTAATGCCCATTTCCAGCATGAGCCCTTTTGATTTCTTTTTTACCTTTTCAGATGTTCTGTGTTCCTACGGCTTTTGTGTGTGTTTGTTGTTTGTTGCCAACCCAATGGCATCAGAAGTGTTACAAGTAGCATCCTTCAATGTGACTGGCATACTGAACCCAAGCAAACGATTTTTTTTTGACAAAAATAAAAGAGAAAGAATAGACATTATATTCTCTATACTCTCTGGATCATGTTCATATTTCACAGGTTGGCAGGCGGACTGGATAGTGACTGTGGTTCAACAAACTGGCGAGGAGTGGCTGTGGAGTTGCTCTTCTTGTAAATCAATCAAAGTTTATTTGTATGCTGCTGGTTGATGATTATTGCAGACAGGTATGAGGAACCGCTGCAGTCATAGCTTTCCATGCTCAGGTTTGGGCGTTACAAAAATAGTTTGAATTGATCTGAATCAAACAAGCAGAAATTTAGTATAGTATAGTATAAATGTTGTCTTTTTCAGATTAATAATGTTTTCTTGTTCTTGATCCAAACCCCCTTTTTAATATATTTGCATCCAAAGTTATTTTTGCAAAAAATTGCTCTAGATCCTAACCTGTGCAAATAATATTAGTATAGTCCACAAAAAGTAAAAATTTCATAAAATTGGACATTTCCCATGTATCATTGATATACATTAAAAATAGTGTGTCCTAATATAGAGCCTTGAGGTTCCCCACAAGATATTGTTCTTTATTCTGATTTGTTTTCATTCATTTGTGCTATTTGTTGTCTTTCCCCCATGTACCTGCCCAACCACTTCTTGGTTAGTCCTCTGATGAGATAGTTTTCAATAAAAGAATAAATAAAATCATGGTCAAAGGCTTTTTGTAAGTCTATGACAATATATTGTTTTCGATTCCATGTGTGATTCCTTCAAAGTGAGGTGGATCAACTGTGTCTGAATCAATATTGACTGTCAGATGGTAATCTATTTTTTTTCTGGGACTTCCTGGTTGGTCGTTAGCCTGGACACACGCTCACTCCGTTGCTGTCGAGACTTACCTTGAAAAATACAGTTTTACCAACTAAATCCCAAGAAACGAGGAGCAAAAGATGAGCAAACACAGAAAACTCAAGACTGGTAACACTACGGGAACAAAACAAACAGAGCTGACGGTCCGCGGCACTGGTGGAAAGCAGTCCGCCTCACAAGCTAACAAGGCTAACATAGCTAATATATGGCTAACCGGTCCGACGTAGCAGCCGACAGTCGGATCCACGTCGGAAAACAAAGCTCCGCCCCCCGACGTAGACCCTCCAGGCTCGCACCTGTCGGAATGCAGATGCCACAAACCATATCGCCGCTGCTGCTCTGCGTGAATTTGAAAGTGCAATGAAGGTTGATATGCTATCGCTTCTTGAGGATATGAGAGAGGCGGTTATAACGGCCGTACGCGCTCAATTACGTGCTCAACAGGGATCCAAAGTAAAGGAGTCAAACGCGGCAGGAGCGGAGGTGGGAGAGATGGTTGGCGTGGCTCTACGTGGTCGAGCGGGATCCGAAATAAAGGAGTCAAACGTGGCAGGAGCGGAGGGGACAGAGGTGGTTAGCGCGGCCCTACGTGATCAAACAGGATCAGACATAAAGTCGAACGTAGCAGGAGCGGATGGAGCACACATGGGTGAGGCTGAGCAGTATATTTCAAATAATACAGAGGTAGTGGCACTGCGGAAGGAG
This sequence comes from Chaenogobius annularis, assembly GCA_015082035.1. Lineage (NCBI taxonomy): Eukaryota > Metazoa > Chordata > Actinopteri > Gobiiformes > Gobiidae > Chaenogobius > Chaenogobius annularis. The sequence continues at coordinate 77,218 of BJKM01001312.1, read as the reverse complement.
GTCAAACATATGAAAAGTAAGATTCTGGTATTGGAGTCCAGATCTCGCAGAACAATATCAGACTTGTGGGACTACCGGAAGGAGAAGAGGATGAAAATACTGAAAGTCGAGAAAGTCATTCCTGAGCTCATTTCGGGCTCAGGAGTTGCTGTCCCTCCCATCACAATAGAAAGAGCGCATTGCCTAGGCCAAAAAAGACCAACATCTGATAAACCACGGGGCCTGATAATGAGGTTTCTTAACAACCGTGTGAATGAGCGCTATCATGAAGGCTGCAAAGGCTAAAGGAGACCTCCAGTACAAAAGCAAACGGGGGTTCTTTGCCCCGGACATTCTATATGAGATTCGTCAACAGCGAGAAGAGTTTCGTCACATTTGTGAGAAAGAGAAGGCTTAGACATGGGTTTTCTTTCCCTGCAACTCTTCTGGTGACTTTCGAGGGTAAAAAGCACGTGCTCAGAACACCAGGAGAGGCGGAGTTGCTCCTCAAGAAGATGCAAAACACAGAGAACTGAACAGCGAAAAGAGATGCAGCTACCAGTGTGGGGTATGGGAGTTCAGACTGTGGTCACATGGTGATACATTTCTGTTGATTTGAAGAGACGGATCATAGTGATGTGATATGTTTGTTTTTGACATCAGACTTTGTGCTTCATGTTGGCTGCCGGCTTTAGTACATGGATTCTGTGTCTTGTTGCATTCACTCATTTGAGTGCCAAATATGGGAGAGTGGATTTGTGGGAAAACAGAAACTGAAATATACATGTGGGAGAGTGGCGGGGTGACGTGGTTGTCAGGGGAGGTGGTGTGTCCAGTTTTTGATGGGTTTGGAACCAGGAGCGGCACGGAGTTTCCAGGGGCCCTTCATTAGGGCCCCAACTTCTCGATCATGTTCTTGATCTGGTTTTGGGTTGGGTTTATGTTTTTGTCTGATCAAGAGTGCGAGAATATATGTATATCCAAGTGGAGTACCGCGGAGTAAAATGTTTGGAGGGAATTCTGTTAGAAAAGTGTGACATGTTTTTTTGTAACACCATGTCTGTTGGAGCTCTGGTCATGTTCTGTTCATTTTTATATTTGTTTATTTTGAAAAGCAATCAAAAAAAAGAAAAGTATATAAAAAAAAATGTCTATAAAATGTCTTAATCTTGTGTCAAATAGCTTTGAGGATTTTTGAAAACTGAGGCAGTAGAGAGAATGGTCTGTAATTATTAAAAGAATCACTCTTGCATATCAGCTCTTGTAACCTAACTCTCTGGTCAAACACAATAACAGAATATGATAAAATAAGCAAACAAACTGGAAAAAAAAAAGAGCTCATGCCAAAAACATGCAAAGGGCCCACAGACTGATCCAAAAAGGTCAGAAGATGGAGGGGAAAAAATGGCCCTCTGGGACTGTTGATATAACATTTTCAACTGGGTATTTAAAATCAAAATCAGAAAGGGAACTTGTCTCGGCATTAAGGTGCAACATAAAACACTAATCGATAATAAAAACAACATATATGAAATCAAAAAGGGCATGAATTAAGAGACTATCTAAAATTACTATAGTATAAAATAAAAATAAAATAGGCATTACTATGTACACGAGAATTACATGTAAAGTTACAGTTGTAGTGCAGAAAGTGACAGTGCCGTGAGTGATGAAGAGTTGCAGTTAAAGTGACAGGTGTTTAGAAGTGTTCATGAGTCCAACGGCAGAGGGAAAGAAACTATTCTTGTGGCGGGAGGTTCTGGTCCGGATGGACCGTAGCCTCCTGCCTGAGGGGAGTGGTTCAATTAGTCCATGTCCAGGGTGAGAAGGGTCAGCTGTGATCCGACCTGCTCGTCCCAGAGCCCTGGAGACGTACAGGTCCTGCAGAGATGGAAGTCTGCAGCCGATCACCTTCTCAGCAGAACGCACAATGCGCTGTAGTCTCTGTTTGTCCCTGGCTGTGGCTCCAGCGTACCACACGGTGATGGAGGAGGTGAGGATGGACTCAATGATGGCCGTGTAGAACTGCACCATCATCTGCGCTGGCAGCTTGGCTTTCCTCAGCTGCCGCAGGAAATACATCCTCTGCTGGGCCTTCGTGATGAGGGAGCTGATGGTGGGCTCCCACTTGAGGTCCTGGGTGATGGTGGTGCCCAGGAAGCAGAAGGAGTCCACAGTGGTGATGGGGGAGTCTGTCCTGATGAGGGGGGCTGGGGGGCTGTGACTTTCCTGAAGTCCACGATCATCTCCACTGTCTTCTGGGTGTTGAACTCCAGGTTGTTACCGCTGCACCAGGACCAGCCGGTCCACCTCCCTCCTGTAGACAGACTCATCCCCGTCTGAGATGAGCCCGATGAGGGTGGTGTCGTCTGCAAACTTGATCTATTTTACGGAGTCGTGGCTTTATAAACAAAAGTTGGAGCACATCGGCCCAGATTGGACCAATACTCACATGTCTCCAATAAAGTCCAGGTCCTGTTCATTGAAACAAAGGGAAAAAAGGGGAGGATATCAAATTGCTCAAGGATCCGGCAGCACCGCTGCGAAAGCCGATGCCTCACACACTGTTTATCACTGAAGTTATGGAACTTAAGTAAAGTAGGTCTTGGACGCTGGTTCTGGGCGGCTTGGGAAACGGGGAGAAATGTGCACAGTTAAGCTCTATTTTCCTAGCTTTTTTTGAACGGTTTAGATCTTCGGGGATCCAAGGAACCAGGTCATCCACGCGATCAATCAGGACTGCTTAGTTAATTCTGCCACGTTAGCCTGCAGGGTAGCGTATCTTTATATATAATATATACATATATATATATATTATATACACACACAATTTTCAAATTGTGTGTGTGTCTCTGTCTGTCGAAAATTTCCTTTTCGACAGACAGAGACTGTGGGCCGTATTTTGCCCCCAGACTTAGCGTTAATGGGAGCCTTTAACCAGGGGGCGTTTCCAGTGCGCAACCTTCCTGACCTTAACACTGGCGTAAAGAGACTGTTAGTGATTCTAACATAGATCTCCTAGCTTCAACAAGATGATTATGTAAGACTAAATAAGTCCACACTCAGTCATGTTAACGTTCAGCCCTCCAGGAGCACAGGCCGAGGTGGTGGTGCGGCACTGATCTCACACTCAAGTCTACTCTTGAGTCATAGTTATCGACCGACCTCCTGGTCCTTATTCAGAGTTTTTAACTAAGTTCTCTGACTTTATATCAAACTACATGTTAGACTTGGATAAAATACTTCGTAAATTTGAGTAACGACTGCATCAGTAATGCTTTCAGCACTTCATTAGATAGAACTGATTTCACTCAGAATGCAAACAAAGCGACCCACAGTCACAAGCACTCTCTGGATCATGTTCATATTTCACAGGTTGGCAGGCGGACTGGATAGTGACTGGTTCAACAAACTGGCGAGGAGTGGCTGTGGAGTTGCTCTTCTTATGGTGCTGGTTGATGATTATTGCAGCCTGGTATGAGGAGCAGCTGCAGTCTTAGTTTGCTAAACTCAGGTTTGGGCGTTACAAAAATAATTTGAATTGAATTGTAGTAAACAAACAGAAATGTGCCTTTACTTTATTTATGATGCACTCAATGAGGACATTTGTGACATTCATGACACGCCCTTATGTCGCTCAGATTGATCTCGACATAATTATCATTTTTATCCAAACCAGTTCTGCAGAACATTCAGTTAATTACAGTTTATTTTTAGCATTGTTATTGTTGTTAATAAATCAAGACCAAGGGTGTAACTTGGACATGTGTCATTTTAATTTGATCAATAAGCTCCTCCTTAAAATGTACTAGGATTTAGTGTAATATAAGACATTGCACTAAAGATAAATTGTCTTCCAATTGTTGTCTCTTTCTGACTTGTTTAAGTTGAATGTTTGTATTAACGTGACGCTGACTTTACACAGTCTGTGTAAATGTGTATGTTTTATTCTGTAACAACCTGCGAGATTCTGAATGCTGTAATCTGGCATATTTAAATGAGTTTAACTTCCTTAAACTATTACCATCGATACAGTCAATCATTATTATTCAATTTGTGATTTGGTCTTAATAAAATGTTTAACACTTGCATTAAGTCATCATGAGTCCATCATGCAGTCATTCATAGTTAACTCACATGAAACCATGATGATTCATACATGAATTTATCATTAGTGAACATGAGTGAGTCGTACAATTAGCTCATTGATGAAGAACCTTATGATCTTATGATCATCAAGATTCCACAGTTAACATGAAGTCATCAATACTCCATCATGAACTAATAATGGTCAATAATGGTGTGCAATCAGATCTAAAACTTAAGTATAGAAAGTGAGGTCGCTTCCTGGTGGAGGATATACATTTATCAAAGTAAACAAAACGGTTCCTTTGACCAATACAAATCTGCCATCTTTAGACAGAGTTTTGAACACACAAAGATAAAGACCATTCTGCTTGAGACCAATATGGCCACTCCCCTCTTATGTTTGCCCCTGTATGAGGAAGAGGTAAAGTCTGTTAGAGCCAAATGCAGATCATTTAGGATATTCTAAGTAGTTTAAATGGGTTTCTTGTAGGTATATATAACATTTATCTATATTAGTATCTTTGACCACTTAATTGGGCTCAGTATGCCATTAACATTAAAAGATTCTATTTGAAATGTTTCAGATGACATTGTATTAACCATGTTGAAAGGATATATATTTTTAATTCAAACCTGCATGTCATACAGATCACAATACACACCTTTTGTTTACATTCCACAATGCCTGGTTTGAAAAGGAGGTGGATGAAGCAATGCTTTTAAATGTCCACACCCCTTCACAATTTAATGTATCACATTACAATGAGCACATACTATAACATACCATATAGACAATTTAGAAACATAGTCTCAGACCTAAAGACTGCCTGGCCGTTATGGTCCACCCTCGGCCTGTAGTGAAGCTCTTTCCTCACTCTTCAACCTGCTTGTTGAGTCAAACTCTTTTGAGTTTTATATTAGTGGGAGACCCTAACCTCGACAGGTTATCTGTGACTCTTTAAAATTGTCCCAATTAATCGACAGCCCTGGTAATCTCTGCTTGACCTATTCTTGACACATAATCCACATCTGTACACAAACACTTGCTAAAGATCTATGTGATCACGGTGCCATTGGTATTGTTAGAAACACAAAAACCCTCTTGATCAAACATGGCCTGAAACACTTTCATGAGCAGGTATTCTTCCGTGAGACCTCCCACTCTGAGCCCCGGGCGCTGCAGTGTGAGACGCTCCTCTGTTACTGTCGCTGAGCTCTCACCCGCTCGGGCACAAATCAAGCGGCGTAAAGAGGCTGGACTTGGCCGCTGGAGGCTGGAGGGGGATGGTGCCAGTCCATATATAGTGATAGTGTTTTGAACCAATGACTGAGAACTGTGGCATTCTGAAGCACCTCCTGTGTGAGTGGTGTTTGTCATGACAACATATCCAGGCAATGAAAGAAGTGAGCAATAGCAACGTTACATCGTTTCTTAATGCATGACCTTCGGATTGAATATATGTTGTTTTTATCATTGATCAGTGTTTCATGTTGCACCTCAAGGCCGAGACAAGTTCCTATGTTTGTGAATTTTGTTCATTGATAATGGCAATAAACCTTTTCTGATTCTGATGTTTGATTTTCCATTTTTCAGTTTGAAGAGAACTACATATTGTGTATTGATCAGATATTCACTATTATACAATGTTATGCTGCTATTTCTCTGTGCTGCTCTTTTTTACAATGTGATTCCCAGGGAGTGACCAGTCTCAGTAACACGAGCAGACAAAGAGAAAAAGGTGGAGACCATGAAGGGTGTCAGATGGGCGCTGGGCCAATCACGGCTCTACAACAAGGACTTACTTTAGGCTCATGCATATTCATATTTGTGTCTTAAATACTGGAGAATGTGGATGCCCCGTTACTCTCCGGGCTATGAAGACGCGAAGTAACGAGTGTAAGGCTCCTGGAGGTCCAGACGTCTGTATAGATGACTTTGTTAGGAGAATAAAAGAATGCGTAATTGAAACTCATGAATCTTGGTCATCTATAGCGCTGGTATATGTGTTAGTAACTGATAGAGTAGATCTTGTTGACTCTCACTCCTCTTCCAGTTTCTGAACACGCAGTTGTCCGAGTTTAATAGAACCGGGCATATTTTTTTCATATATATATATATATATATATATATATATATATATATATATATATATATATATATATACACACACACACATCACACACACACATATACATACACACACACACACATACACACACACACACACACATACACACACACACACACACACACACAGTTACAGACTTCTTGTCTGTAACTGACAAGAAGTCAGTGCGCAGCGAGCTCAGTCCCAGTTTCCACGGTGATTGGAACCTATGTCCTCGTGATTAGCGTGTGCCAATTCAACCGGACAACAAAAGACTGCATGAGTCTCGTGCAGCACGGCACCGTTACGCACAGCTGGACACCTGAGTGCTTGGTGGGATGCTGAGTGGTCCGGAGGGCACGAGGACAGACTCCACGGTGGTCAGCTGCGTGTGCTTGTGCGTGCGGATCTCGTGTTGTGCTGTCAGTCTGTGCCAGTTTTACGGAGACCGGGACAAGGATTTTACTTGAAAGTGATGGAACGGTGAGGAATTATCCAGTTTCCCAAAAGGAGGTTCCTCTCTAAGCTGAGCACATGAGTCTGCACGGTCCAGTCTGGTCCAGACCGCGCAGTAACAAGTGTCCAACGCCGGAGGTGGAGGTGTCCAGCAAAGAGCTTGAAGAGCGTGTGCGTAACGACGACGCTGCACAGTTTACGTGAGCGGGAGAAAAAATACCCATTTAAAATCGGACTGAATTCATTATTATATAACTTATCATTTGTGTTATGTATGCCCATCAAGGTTGTTTACTCCACCTCATATTTTGGCCTGATCACACCAGTTGTTTAGAGTTCCACACAATGCGCTGTCAGCAATTGCGCCAACGCAACATGTGATAAAATGACCTCCACAGCGCCAAAGTTAACTTTAAGACCGGGGACAAAAACAGCCCTGTGTGTGTCCCTCGTGCCAATAACACCAAAAACTAGAATCTTAGAAAAGCTCGTTCAGACATGAGGTCAATTTCCTCCAAATCCCTTCTAATTAATGAGTGAATTAGTGATTATAACATAGATCTCCGAGCTCATTACAATCGGCAAAAGGGCAACAGGTCTATAGTCTTTACGATTTTGTCTTTGAACAGGGACAATCGGGGACTCTTTCCACACTTTGGGGACCGTCTGTTCTCTTAAAGAGGTGTTGAAGAAAAAGTGAAAGATGGGGCTAAGTTCTGCCGCACATGTTCTGAGCAGACGCCCAGAAATGTTGTCTGGGGCAGGGCTTGTGTTTACTTGAACTCTTCTCAAACTGTTCAATATTAATGTGCTGAGTGTCCATAAGTTGTACTTTTAGTCTATGAATTTCAGAGTTAAATAAATAAATAAATACACTGTAGTAATAATGAACTCATAATGAATGATAATTCATACAGACCATATCATGAGTTACCATGAAGTTTACATTAACCATTTTGACTAATAATGGTCATGATGACTCCTATAGTTAATTAATTAACTAATAATTTACCCATCATGATAAGACTGTATGTGACTGTATGATGACTGTATGCGACTGCATGCGACTGCATGCGACTGTATGCAACTGCCCTGTGACTGCATGTGACTGCATGTGACTGCATTTGACTGACTGTATGATGACTGCATGTGACTGTATGAGACTGTATGTGACTGTGATGTGACTGCATGTGACTGTAATGATGACTGCATGTGACTGCATGTGACTGTATGAGACTGTATGTGACTTTATATGACTGTATGTGACTGTATGTGACTGCATGTGACTGCATGTGACTGTATGATGACTGCATGTGACTGCATGTGACTGTATGAAAGACTGTATGATGAGACTGTATGTGACTGTATGTGACTGCATGTGACTGTATGATGACTGCATGTGACTGCATGCATATGTGACTGTGTGACTGTATGTGACTTTATGTGACTGTATGTGACTGTATGTGACTGCATGTGACATGTGACTTATGATGACTGCATGTGACTGCATGTGACTGTATGACTGTTGATGACTGTTATGTGACTGTATGTGACTGTATGTGACTGTATGTGACTGTGATTGTGACTGCATGGAGACTGTAATGTGACTGGCATGTGACTGCATGTGACTGCATGTGACTGTATGTGACTGCATGTGACTGTATGATGACTGCATGTGACTGACTGCATGTGACTGTATGTGACTGTATGTGACTGCCTGTGACTGCATGTGACTGTTTGATGACTGTATGTGACTGTATGTGACTGTATGTGCTGTATGATGACTGCATGTGACTGCATGTGATGTGACTGATTGTGACTGATGTGACTGACTATGTGACTGTATGTGACTGTATGTGACTGTATGTGATGCCTGTGACTGCATGTGACTGATGATGACTGTATGTGACTGATGTGACTATGTGACTGTATGATGACTGACAATGTGACTGCATGTGACTGCTGTGACTGTATGATGACTGCTTGATGACTGCATGTGACTTATGTGACTGGTATGTGACTGTATGTGACTGTATGATGACTGATGTGATGCATGTGACTGTATGATGTGACTGTATGTGTGATGTGAATGTGACTGTATGTGACTGCATGTAAACTGTATGTGACTGTATGATGACTGCATGTGTGACATTGTGACTGTATGATGTGACTGCATGTGACTGTGCACTGATGCTGTATGATGACTGCATGTGACTGACATGTGACTGATGTGACTGTAACTGATGACTGTATGCATGTATTGAGGACTGCATGATTGACTGTATGTGATGTATGTGACTGTATGATGACTGTGTATGTGACTGTATGTGACTGTATGTGACTGTATGTGACTGATGTGACTGTATGTGACTGTATGATGACTGCATGACTGATGACTGATGTGACTGTGATGTGACTGTATGTGACTGTATGTGACTGTATGTGACTGTGATGCATGTGACTGTTGATGATGTGACTGATGTGACTGTATGTGACTGTATGTGACTGACTGTGCATGTGACTGTATGAGACTGCATGTGACTGTATGTGACTGTGACTGTATGACTGTATGTGACTGACTGCATGTGACTGTATGTGACTGATGTGACTGTATGTGACTGTATGTGACTGTATGATGACTGCATGTGACTGCATGTGACTGTAAATGAGACTGTATGTTGACTGTATGATGACTGCATGTGACTGCATGTGTTGTGTGACTGTATGTGACTGTGACTGTGTGACTGTATGTGACTGTATGTGACTGCATGTGACTGTATGTGAATGTAATGTGAACTGTATGTGACTGACTGCATGTGATGTGACTGTATGATGACTGCATGTGACATGTGAACTGTGACTGTTATGAGACTGTATGTGACGTATGTGACTGGACTGCATGTGACTGTATGTGACTGCATGTGACTGTACTTGATGGTACTGGACTGCATGTGACTGCATGTGACTGTATGTGACTGTATGATGACTGCATTATGAGACTGTGATGTGACTGAATGTGACTGTATGTGACATGTGATGATGTGACTGATGTGACTGCATGATGACTGCATGTGACTGCATGTGACTGTGACTGTATATGATGACCTGATGTGATATGTGACTGTATGATGTGACTGATGACTGTATGTGACTGTATGTGACTGTATGTGACTGCATGTGACTGCATGTGACTGTATATGTGACTGCATGTGACTGTATGATGACTGTATGTGACTGCATGTGACTTGCATGTGACTGTATGATGACTGTCATATGACTGACATGTGACTGTATGATGACATGTGACTGTATGTGACTGTATGTGACTGCATGTGACTGTGACTGACTGGTGACTGTGCTGTATTGATGACTGTGACTGCATGTGACTGATGTGACTGTATGTGACTGCATGTGACTGTATGATGACTGCATGTGACTGACATGTACTGACTGTATGTGACTGTATGTGACTGTATGACATGCATTGTGACTGTATGATGACTGCATGTGACTGTATGTGTGATGTATGATGACTGTGATGTGACTGTAACTGTGATGACTGCATGTGACTGACTGTATGTGACTGTGATGCATGTGACTGCATGTGACTGCATGTGACATGTGACTGCATGTGACTGTACTGATGACTGATATGTGACTGTATGTGACAATGTGACTTGTATGTGACTGCATGTGACTGTATGTGACTGTATGTGACTGTGTGACTGTGATGTGACTGTATGATGACTGCATGTGACTGTGATGAGACTGTATGTGACTGTATGTGACTGTACTGATGACTGCTGTATGTGACTGCATGTGACTGTATGACTGTATGTACTGTATGATGACTGTATGTGACATGTGACTGCATGTGACTGTATGTGACTGCACATGTGACTGTATGTGACTGCATGATGACTGTATGATGTGATGATGTGACTGTATGACTGTGCTGATGTGACTGCATGTGACTGTACTGACTGTATGTGACTGTATGTGACTGTTGTGACTGTGACCGACTGACTGTATGTGACTGTATGTGACTGTATGTGACTGGATGTGACTGCATTGGTGATGTATGTGACTGTATGTGACTGTATGATGACTGTATGTGACTGTGATGATGACTGTATGTGACTGTATGTGACTGTATGACTATTGCACTGATGTGACTGACATGTGACTGTATGTGACTGTATGTGACTGCATGTGACCTGTATGTGACTGTATGTGACATGATTATGTGATGACTGCATGTGACTGTATGTGACTGATATGTGGACTGTGAATGTGACTGCATGTGACTGTATGTGACTGTATGATGACTGTATGACTGTATGTGACTGTATATTGACTGCATGTGACTGCATGTGACTGCATGTGACTGTATGTGACTGTATGATGACTGTATGATGACTGTATGTGACTGTTTATGAACTGTATGTGACTGATGTGACTGTATGTGACTGGTGATGCTGTGTATGTGACTGTATGATGACTGTATGATGACTGTATGTGACTGTATTGACTGTATGATGACTGTATGTGACTGCATGTGACTGCATGCGACTATATGCGACTGCATGCGACTGCATGTGACTGTATGTGACTGTATGATGACTGCATGTGACCGCACGAGACTGTATTCGACGACTGTATGTGACTATGATGCATGTGATGACTGCATTGACTGTATGTGACATGTGACATGTGACTGTATGTGACTGTATGGACTGTGACTGCATGTGACTGCATGTGACGTATGACTGACTATTATGATGACTGTATGTGACTGAATGCATGACTGCATGTGACTGTATGAGACTGTATGTGACTGTATGTGACTGTATGTGAGCTGTATGTGCTGTATGTGACTGTTGACTGTATGTGACTGTATGATGACTGTATGTGACTGCATGTGACTGCATGCGACTATATGCGACTGCATGCGACTGCATGTGACTGTATGTGACTGTATTGACTGCATGTGACTGCACGAACGTATTCGACTGTATGTGATGATGACTGCATGTGACTGTATGAGACTGTATGTGACTGTATGTGACTGTATGTGACTGCATGTGACTGTATGTGACTGTATGATGACTGTATGTGACTGCATGTGACTGCATGCGACTATATGCGACTGCATGCGACTGCATGTGACTGTATGTGACTGTATATGACTGCATGTGACCGCACAAGACTGTATTCGACTGTATGTGACTGTATGTGACTGTATGTGACTGTATGATGACTGCATGTGACTGTATGTGACTGTATGATGACTGCATGTGACTATATATGACTGTATATGACTGTATATGACTGTATGATGACTGTATTGTGACTGTAAGTGACTGTATGTGACTGTGTGACTTGGCCGTGCCCTGCTGAGCTTCTGAAATCTGACCACATTAAGTACAATCGCTTAATTATACATAAAGTTAAAAACAAATAATTACTCAGCTCAAATCAAAGGCAGAAGCCCTGGTGGAATTCAAAACACATGAACATGTGAACATGTGAACACATGAACATGTGAAGCTGTGAACACATGAACACTTGAAGATATGAACATCTGGTTGCTGCAAGGAGGAGCCATATGGACATGCTGGCCAGGAATCCCTGTTTGAGATTCAGAATCAGAAAAGGATTGTTGACATTGTCATTGAGCACAGTTTGCAAAAATAGGAACTTGTTTCGACGTTAAGCTGCACCATGAAACAATGGATAACAAAAAAATAATGATAGCAACGTCTACAGAATCCAATATGCCATGCACAAATCAAGAATTTACTAATAAAATAAGTTGGGTTCAGGAAACTGGGGTGAGGTCTGAGCGGGGGCTGCAGACTGTTGCAGGAGGTGCAGTGTGGACTCCCAATGCGCTTCAGAGAGGACTCCTCCCACCAGTTTGACACCCCTGTGACCTCCCAGGAATGTCCACAGTGGAAAAGAAGGACCTGTATCGCATCTCCACCAAAGTGCTCCACAAAGCCGACCTGGTGGAGGGTGTACCCCCCCACCATAGAGAAACGCTGTGCAGATCTCCAGTGGAGGGTGGTGCATGGGGCCGTGGCCACCAACAGACATGTGGCACGCTTTGACCCAAGATCAGAGAGCCGCTGTGTGTCTCCTGTCATCAAGAGGAGACACTGGAACATCTGTGGCGGTCCTGCCCGCGGCTCGTCCCCCTTTTTGCGCTCCTGCGAGTTTGGCTCCAGAGACTGGGCCACACCCCATCCAGGGAGCTGTTTGTGTTTGGACCCAGGATTCTCCAGCGTCCAACTGTAGTTTTAACAGACGTTTTATGAGGCCAAAATGTGCATCTGTCTCACTCGGAGGAGCCAGGCAGCCGGCCGGGCTGTTCGGACCCTGAACTTTGGAAGAAACTGGTCACAGCACGACTCAGACTTGAACATGTGTACAGCACACTGATGGGCGCGCTAGAGGAGTTTTGAGAGTGTGGACAGTGAGGGAGATGAACTCAGGACTGATGATGGTTTGACGGAATTTGTGTGTTTTAAAATGAGCAGTCAATAAACGTGAGTGTAAAGTCCCACCCTCTCGGCCCCCTACTCATCCCCTCTCTTTCTCACTCTCTCTCTCGTCTCTCTGAACCTTGTCTTTTTTCCACTTTGGCAAGACAAATATTAACAAGCTTTAGATTGATTTAAATTGATGTATTTATTTACTGTGACGTGTTTTTAATTCACATTTCAGTTAAATAATGAATACAATAACTATGTACAATGAAATACATGCGTGAAAGATACTTTAGAATTAAATAAAATAATAAATATTTTCTCAGACTGAACACGTCAGCCTCAGAGTTTTGTCTCACGGACTTGATTGAATAGAATATATAGAGTTCTTCAAATACAGTGAGTTCACACTGACCCGTAAATATCATAAATAGTACATGAAATAAATTGTCTTACGCGTTAAATACATTTCATTGACAAAGAGTAACACTAGAAATATAAGAAATATACAAAGGAGATTTTCTATTAAAACAGAATCATCAGAATGAGTCCCAGAAGAGCGTGCAACATGCTTATTTTCACCACAGACACAGCGGAGGAGTTGTTGGAGTTGTTTGTTGTTGTAGTTGTGGGATTAAATTGTGGGACTTGTGCTGCTGAAACAATAAAAACAACAAC
>BJKM01001312.1:0-58785 GCA_015082035.1 Chaenogobius annularis | reverse complement strand
CTGTAGTTGGGTGCAGTAGTTTGGGCTGCTGTAGTTTAGTGCGGCAGGTAGTTTGGGCTGCTGTAGTTGGAACAGCTGTAGTTTGGGTGCTGTAGTTGGGGCTGCTATGTTGGAGCAGCAGTAGTTTGGGCTGCTGTACTTGGGGCTGCTGTGGTTGGGCTGCTGTAGTTGGAGCAGCAGTAGTTGGGGCTGCAGTAGTGGCTGTAGTTGGGCTGGTGTAGTTTGGGTGCTGTAGTTTGGGCTGCTGTAGTTTGGGCTGCTGTAGTTGGGGCTTCTGTAGTTTGTGCAGCAGTAGTTTGGGCTGCTGTAGTTGGAGCAGCTGTAGTTGGGCTGCTGTAGTGGCAGCAGCTGTAGTTGGGGCTGCTGTAGTTTGAGCAGCTGTAGTTTGGGCTGCTGTAGTTGGGGCTACTGTAGTTTGGGCTTGCTGTAGTTGGGCTACTGTAGTTTGTGCGGCAGTAGTTTGGGCTGCTGTAGTTTGAGCAGCTTACTTGGGGCTGCTGTAGTTGGAGCAGCAGTAGTTGGGCTGCAGTAGTTGGGCTGGTAGTTTGGGCTAAGTTTTGGGCTGCTGTAGTTTGGGCTGCTGTAGTTTGGGCTGCTGTAGTTTGGGCTTCTGTAGTTTTGCGGCAGTATTTGGGCTGCTGTAGTTGGGCAGCGGTAGTTGGGGCAGCGGTAGTTTGGGCTGCTGTAGTTGGGGCTGCTGTAGTTTGTGCGGCAGTTAGTTTGGGCTGCTGTAGTTGGGGCTACTGTAGTTTGTGCGGCAGTAGTTTTGGCTGCTGTAGTTGGGGCTACTGTAGTTTGGGCTGCTGTAGTTGGAGAAGCAGTAGTTTGGGCTGTTGTAGTTGGAGAAGCAGTAGTTTGGGCTGCAGTAGTTTGGGCTGCTGTAGTTGGAGAGGCAGTAGTTTGGGCTGCAGTAGTTTGGGCTGCTGTAGTTGGGGCTACTGTAGTTTGGGCTGCTGTAGTTGGAGAAGCAGTAGTTTGGGCTGTTGTAGTTGGAGAAGCAGTAGTTTGGGCTGCAGTAGTTTGGGCTGCTGTAGTTGGAGAGGCAGTAGTTTTGGCTGCAGTAGTTTGGGCTGCAGTAGTTTGGGCAGTAGTTTGGGCTGCTGTAGTTTGGGCTGTTGTAGTTTGGGCTGCAGTAGTTTGGGCTGCTGTAGTTGGAGAAGCAGTAGTTTGGGCTGCTGTAGTTTGGGCTGCAGTAGTTTGGGCTGCTGTAGTTGGGGCTACTGTAGTTTGGGCTGCTGTAGTTGGGCTACTGTAGTTTGTGCGGCAGTAGTTGGGGCTGCTGTAGTTGGAGCAGCTGTAGTTTGGGCTGCTGTAGTTGGAGCAGCTGTAGTTGGGGCTGCTGTAGTTTGAGCAGCTGTAGTTTGGGCTGCTGTAGTTGGGGCTACTGTAGTTTGGGCTGCTGTAGTTGGGGCTACTGTAGTTTGTGCGGCAGTAGTTTGGGCTGCTGTAGTTGGAGCAGCTGTAGTTTGGGCTGCTGTAGTTGGAGCAGCTGTAGTTGGGGCTGCTGTAGTTGGAGCTGCTGAGGTTGGGGCTGCAGTAGTTTGGGTTGCTGTAGTTGGAGCAGCTGTAGTTGTAGCTGTAGTAGTTGGGGCTGCTGTAGTTGGGGCTGCTGTAGTTGGGCTGCAGTAGTGGTAGTTGGGGCTACAGTAGTAGTAGTTGGGGCTACAGTAGTCGTAGTCAGGGGGTTGCAGTTGTCCGTTTCACAGCAGGTTGGAGTTCCTTGGATGGAGCCGATGCTTTGTTAAAAGAGGAGAGCTGGATAAATAGGCAGCAGCCTGACACAGATTATCAGAGGCACAGCCGTGAGCTGGGACTGCGTTGGAGGATCCCCGAGGTATCACTGCAAACAACACACTGTTAGTACAAGAGCTGTGCCTGCAGTGTTCCAGTTCTGAGCCCAACACACATTCAAGGATTTTGTTCAAAGTTAGCTCTTCTGGACGTTGCCCTCCACCCACTTCACAATGTACTGATCAGCCACAAGATCTTTCACCAATAGACTGTTACTGCTGCACTGCTCCACTGAGAGACACTAGGAAGTAATTCCTGGTTTCTCCATCAATCTGCTGATTTTAAAGCCTTAATTCAGATTTCATGCTGACTCTGGTGCCATAAAATCGACTTCGTAATGTAAAAGTTTTAAATTAAGTCTTAAATATTATTCTGTTTATACAGGGGGTTTAGCTTAAAAAAGGATGGATTTATGATAGTGACAGTGTTTGAGATGTGCTTGCAGGTGTCCAGCTCTACATACACTCTATGTTTGGAACTCACTTGTGGATGCAAAGCATTTTGCCTCTTGAGTGTTACATCTTAATTCTGTGCTGCATGAACCTTGGCGAGGGTCACAGCTGAAGCACTGCAGGGAGCCGTCAGCAGGGGGCGTCGGAGCTGACACAGGAGAGACACGTATCTATCAAACACAAGTCTGGACAACACTATAAAAACATGCTGGTCCCTTAAACGGTCACTCACTGGAAGCGTCGGCAGAGTTACAGTTGTCTCCACTGCAGCATTCAGATCTGGCTAAAATATTAGAAACACCCACATCCAGAGAAAAGTCATGGATCCCTGGAGATGGACAGATACTCACGGCTGAACAGCCCTTTATTTTTTGAGTGGACACACCGCTGCTTGTGGTCGCTGTGAACACATCCAAAATATACTCATAATTACAGTCATTATTTGTGCGTGTAAAAATTGCTTCTGAGATGCAAACATTTAAGTTTGTCTTTGAGTACGTACCTGAAATGATGGCAGAGACACAGAGCATTTCTCCATTGGTACAGTTAAGACTAACTGTCGTTGCACAGCTCGTGTCCGTGGAGTCTGTACAAGTAACACAAGACAGTGCCGCAGCTGCAAGAGACAAGTCCAGGTTAATCCCAGTTCAAAGTAGAACAACACAAGGTCTGAACAACAGAAACTAGAAGATAATGTAAAATGCCTGACAGTCGGACTCTTCAGCCATGCAGAATGTCCCAATTTGAAACCCATCGTATCTTAAATACACCACCCATCAAGACCAAAATTCCTGTCCAGTCCACAATTATTTACAAATTGTACAAAGTATTGGAATTGAACAGACAAGCATAAACAATTAAGATTATGATGTCTGTTCACGTCTGTTCTCATTTAATCAATGACCAGAAAAAAATACTGTTTTGCTGTAAGTCAAATATGTCTAAAGACTCATTAATGCTCCAATTTCGAAGAGTTAGCTATTCCGGATTTTTCAAAGAGTTTTTCATGTATATTTTTTATATATATATTTTTCACAACCAGAGAGTAAGACAAATATTAGTAATAATAATAATATTTATTATCATTTTTACACAACAGGAAAAAATGTTTTCAAATCACAAAGACATGACAGAAATCACAAAACACTTAAGGACATAAAATCCTCTCCGTCATATGCACAGCCAAACAAAACTGTTTCATCTTAGATTTGAACATTGCCAGTAGTAGAACCGGTCTCACATCCTCTGGAAGACTGTTCCGGATTTCAGCTGCATAAAACTGAAACGCAGATTCCCCATGTTTAGTCCTGACTCTGGGCACCAGCAGGAGGCCGGTCCATGTTTAGTCCTAACTCTGGCACCAGCAGGAGGTCGGTCCATGTTTGGTCCTGACTCTGGCACCAGCGGGAGGCCGGTCCCGTGTTTAGTCCTGACTCTGGCACCAGCGGGAGGCCGGTCCATGTTTGGTCCTGACTCTGGGCACCAGCAGGAGGTCGGTCCATGTTTAGTCCTGACTCTGGGCACCAGCAGGAGGCCGGTCCATGTGTAGTCCTGACTCTGGGCACCAGCAGGAGGCCCTTGAGGTCCCCAGGGTCTGAGATGGTTCATATGGAACATGTCTGAAATGGACTTTGGTGCTAGGCCAAGGAGAGACTTGGTGCAACAGGTATCCAAGCTATCTTGACAACATATTGATAGTCCATAAGACAGTGATACCATGGTCTGAGTTTAATGCTCTGATCCTTTATTTTTACCGGTTCAATCTTCTGACGCTCACTGAGAATAACATCTTTCAAAACGCATGCATGATGTACGTATAATGTAGTAAATAAATGCAATGATAGATTTCTGCCAACTCATTCCCATACATTTTCCAAACCACAAACATAATACTAGAAGAAAACAATTGCTTAGTGAAAAAACAAAACAAAATAAACCTTAAATGCACCAGTTTTTGTGTAACATGTAAAAGTCCAGAGATTTGGAACGATATAGACAGCACTACAAAACAATATTCATCTCTAACCATGTTTACAAAAAAAACATTTAAAGAAATTGTTACTACATTATACTCAGTTTTTACCCCTAAGGCTGTATAAAATACAAAAACCAAAAATACATGTATTTGTCAGAATTTAATATTGTGTACTTCTTTCGAATGTGTATATGACGTGTAGTCTGAATTTATTTCAACTATAAAAAACTACTGGGATGTGTGAATGTCTGAGAAAACAGACAACATATTAAACGTAAAACAATAAAGTAGCGTTTTGAGCGAACTCATTGGACTCCTGATCCCGACTCGCTCAAACTGGCTTCCAAGGGGTTACATTAATACGTTTTCATAATTTATAAAGTCAATATATATTAAAAAGAACCCCATCACAAAAAACAGAATTATTGGCTGATCATATTTTACCTGAGTTCATGGACAGAGCCAGAGTCAAGACCAGCGACAGCAGCTTCAGTGCAGTCTTCATCTTTTCAGTTTTGTGCGTTTCACCTGTCTTCACCTGTCTTCACCTGTCTTCACCTGTCTAATGCACCTGTCTAATGCACCTGCATCTGTGAGGGAAACTGCTCTGAACTCCTTTTATACGCCACATGTCATTTTGGGAGGAACACGTCACACCCAAGAATAACAGCTGCTGTGTCATAAGCTCCAAAACCGGTTTTACAAAAAGATTTGATCCCTATAGACCCAATATCACATAAAAACACGACCATAATAATACATTTTGCGACTGAAAACTATATTTATAACATATTGTGGCGTTCTAACTTTTTGGGGGCGTGGTCACGTTTGGATCACAAGGAAGTTGTTGTTGTTGTTGGTAAAAAACCCTGTACTGACTGTTCTTGAGGTTGTTGTCGTTCCAAAAATGTAAAACCCAGAGAATGGATGGACCATCATGGGGCCTGGTCTGGGTCTTTCAATGATTTCATGCCAGTTATAAACCAAACTTGACAAAGTTAATCTTAATAATGATGTTAACACGTACTAGTGAAATGTGTAGACTAACATGTGCCATTTGAATGTAGTCAGGGCTGTTTTTCTTTTCCTTCTAAGCAGGTAAGATGGAGGTTTTAGATCGGATCTCGACAACGTGAGGAAGAGAACCGACTGCGATCTCGCTTTATTTCACCATTACCAGTTTAAACCTTTTTATTGTGATGCCTACTTTAGAGTTGTACATTAAATGTGTTTCTATTTAAATAAGTTGTGCACTTACTTAAAGCTGGTCTTTGTTCTGCCTGGGAGTTGTGCGCGTGGTGACGCCTCGACGAGTGGTGGCGTCGTGGGCGCTCCCGGTGCAGCGTTAGGGACAAACCGTGAAACCCACGCCTAACACCGGGAATACGCCTGACAAAACGGGCCCATTGCAGACGTGTCGGCGAGCCATGGAAAAGCCGGGGAGTTTGGGGAATCTCCGCAGCGGTCGGCCTGCGACTCTGCAAACAGCTGAGCTCCAAACTAAGACCCACCATTCTTGGAGGTCATCTCAATGTAAGAAGTCTGATATCTAAGCGAGACCAAGTCGAACACCCTACTCACAGACTCAAATCTAGACTTGAGTGAAACTTGGTTAAAACCCATTATGCCAACAAATATGATCGATATTCCAGGATACACCTGTTTCCGTAAAGACGGACAAACCGGCAAAGGAAGTGGTGTGCTGACATAAAGTCAGAGACACACACTTTAAATATTGTATATTTGTCACCGAGAATGAATTTTAATATTGTAACAATATATAATCTGCCATCTTTTAATAGTAACTGGGATAAACTGCTTAAAAAGTTAAAATATGGCCGTGAAACCATTTTACTTGGAGATTTTAACATTTCTTGGTTGGATGAACATGGTAAACAAAAGCTGAAAGGTGTAACTTCTAAATATAAATTACAGCAACAAATAGCTGAGCCGACTAAACTAACAAGGACAAATAAAACATTAATAGACCTTATATTTACAATAAACCAGAGCATGTGATTAAAAACCTATATTCTTCTGACAGGATTATCCGATCATAATTTAAGATTGGTTCTGAGAAAACTGACACAAAAGCAGTTGCAATATCTTCAATTAAAAATATTAAACACTAAAAGGAATTTGGAAAAAGGTTTCCCTCAAATTGAAAATGATATGTGTAATATTGATTGGAACCCAGTTCTACAAATGCAGAACCTAAATGTTTGTTGCAGTCTACTGACAATAATATAACATAAGTAATTCAGAAAAGCCAGTTAAATCAAGGGAAAAAAACGCCAGTCATTACCCAGGATTCCAAAAATATATGTCAACTAACGAAAAACAAAAAGATGCTGCATTAAAAAAAAATCAATCTTAACAAAACTAAATACTGATAATGCCATTTTTAGTAGCCCAACAATCAATTGACTATATGGACCAAAATGGAATCCTTCACCCTAAACAGTTTGGCTTTAGGCCAAAATATTCAACAGAAATGGCAACTTGCCATTTGATGAATATGTTAAATAAGTCTAGACAGAGGAAACGTGGTTGGGGGCAGTGTTTTTAGGACCTTCGTAAGGTTTTTGACACTGTCAACCACAACATGCTAATACATAAATTAAAAGAACTCAACTTCTCACAGCAGGCTCTCAACTGGTTTACATCCTATCTGGAATAAAGAGTGTAGAGTGTACAATTTGGTGGCACAATTTCTGCCCCTCTGGAAGACAACGGGGTTTCCACAAGGCTCTGTATTGGACCCCATGCTGTTCTGTCTTTACATCAATGATCTACCCAACATCTGCAAAGAGGCTGAGGGCCAGCTGTAGCTGATGACACTGTCATCTATGTCTCAGCCAAAACTTCAGAGAAGGCTGCAGAGCTGCTAAACAAGCAACCTATCAGTGTCTCCCAGTGGTTGGAATACAACTGTCTGTCTTTAAATCATTCTAAAACAGTCTGTATGTGTTTTTCTTTATGCAAAAAACATCAGACCACTTTTGGTCAAAGTGTGTTCTCTGGCCCACAGATCTGGAACACTACCTGCCCAACTGAAAAACCTCATAGATCTGAACCAGTTTAACAGCAAACTGAAGCAGTGGCTGAAGTTAAATCAGGCTTGTGAACACTAAAGCCGTTTGAAATGTGTCATTTCGTAAAAATGTCTACTGTGCTGCATGTTTTAAGCATATGTTATTGGTTTTTGTCTGTTTTAATGTCAGGGACCAGGTTTGCAAATTAGCCTTTGGCTGGATGGCCTATGGACATGGCATCGGTTACTATTTTATGTGTGGCAAGGCTCTCTGTTCTGTTCCTTTTAAATAAACTACTAATAATATTAGTTAGACTCTCACCCAAAATTGTATTTATTCAGTTGATTCTGCTCCTTCTCTATCCTCCCATAATTCTCGGATGTTTAGTTTGCCTCAGAGTCTGTTAACCTTTTATGATCATTCTTATCCCTCCATCCTTGGGATTGTTTTACTTCTGCAGGGCTTGTTTAGGCCAGTTTTTTCGTGGCTACATGGCAACCTACTTCTTTGTCTTTAAAAGGATGTGCTGTTCATTGTTCAGGGGGTTAGAGAAAGACAACTTTGTCAGGGACAGTGATTTTTATTGCGCACGAGTGAAAATAGCGCATTCTGCTTGAGATCTATATGACCACTCCCCTCTTAAATTTGCCCCTGTATGAGGAATAGTTAAGTCAAAAAATGTCTATGTTCCAAGTCATTTAAATATGTTTCTTGTAGGTATATAAGATCCATTTTTACCTCTTCTCATCTTTGTTAGTGTCTTTGACCACTTAGCTGGGCTCAAAATGCCATTAACATTAAACATGATTGACAGAAAACAGGTTTAATTCATGAGTGATATGAATTAAACCCAAGAAGGAGACCCTCGAGCTTATTGGCCGTCCCACTTGCCTGGCTGTATAAGAGTGGGTGTCCCGGATGTCCCGATGGCCTCTCCCTTCTTCTTTGTACGTCAGACCAAACATGGTGAGCAATGCTTGTGCACATGTTTTGTTCTGTTAATGTATTTTTTACCGAAGACTATGACATGACATGCTGTGGGTCGTAACATATGGCTGACAGGGCAGAGACCGTGCCTTTCAAATCAGAGATTTCCTTTTCGGCTGCTGTGGCTTGGCTGTCCAGTTCACTAGTTTTGGATTTTAAATCATGCATTTCTGCCAGAACTGCATCTGTTTTTTGCATCTACTGCCTTTGAAATGTTATTAGATATCTCCTGCAGAGCTGCCATAATCACTGGGTCTATCCCGCTCCTGGTCTCCCCCAGAGCCGCACATGGTTCTGAGCCATTGCGGATGGGCAATATAGATGCAGGGGCCAGCACCACGGCTGGGCTTCTGTTTCAGTTTCTTAGAAATTTTCAAGAAACATATGTCTGCTCCCACGCGGAAATGTCAAATTTTCCCAGGTGAACTCATAATATATCCAACCGATTTGACCCGCAGCTCAAGAGACCTGACTGAGCTAGGAAATCCACTACCTTTTTCAATACATGGATTGGCATATCCGGCCGGACCTTTTTCACTTTTTATTCTTATAACATAAGAATAAAAAGTTCTTATGTAAGCGTCAGATGTACGCTTACACAGTAAGCGTACATCTGACTCAAATGCACCAGAACACTGCACATGACACCACCCTCATCGGGTTCACCTTGGTCTGGGATGAGTCTGTCTACAGGATGTAGGCAGACTGGTGTCCTGGTGCAGCGGTAACAACGCACAAAAGACAGTGAAGATGATCGTGGACTTCAGGAATGTAACAGCCTCCCAGCCCCTTCTCGGCCTGACAGACTCCCCCATTACCACCGTGGACTCCTTCCGCTTCCTCGGCACCACCGTCACGCGGACCTCAAGTGGGAGCCCTCCATCAGCTCCCTCATCAAGAAGGCCCAGCAGAGGATGTACTTTCTGCGGCAGCTGAGGAAAGCCAAGCTGCTGTAGATGATGGTGCAGTTCTACACGGCCATCATTGAGTCCATCCTCACCTCCTCCATCACCGTGTGGTACGCTGGAGCCACAGCCAGGGACAAACAGAGACTACAGCGCATTGTGCGTTCTGCTGAGAAGGTGATCGGCTGCAGACTTCCATCTCTGCAGGACCTGTACGTCTCCAGGGCTCTGGGACGAGCAGGTTGGATCACAGCTGACCCTTCTCACCCTGGACATGGACTATTTGAACCACTCCCCTCAGACAGGAGGCCACAAGAATAGTTTCATTTCTCTGCCATTGGACTCATGAACACTTCATAGCACCTTAATAACAACTGTCACTTTAGCAATTCCTGTAAAACACTATTCCACTGTTTGCACTGCTAGTTTGCACTATTGTTCTGATCTTATCTGCGTGCCCTTATTTTTTATCCTATTTTTGCATAGTCTATACTTCTTTTAAAAATGACAATATTATTATTATTATTATTATTATTATTATTATACATTTTTCTATGTTGCGCATTGCCGCCAAAGCAAGTTCGTAGTTTGATAATTAGGTTCACTAATAACAATGACAATAAAACGGTTTGGACTGTCAAAAAATGTGTTGTTTTAATTTCTGACATCAGTTTTGGCTCTTGAAAAATGAACAGACAAACCACAACTTTGATATTTGTTCGATGTCATTTCAGCTGAAAATGTAAATGTATAATTTTTACTCCTGTGTGTGTCATTTAGGAACTTATTGATTTTATGTTCATTTGTATCTGATTTCAATTTTATTTATAGTAAAGGCCCAACCTTGACAAGGAGAATCCATTTATTTTTTTATTTTTTACCTTTTAAGACTCAGATTCAGATGCCCCTCATCTGCCTGGATGAACCGTCTTGCTAGATGAACCACCTTCTCTCCTCCTGAGTGGTTCTGGCTCCACAGTCTATCTGCAAAATGAAGCACGTCAGCCTGTCTCTCCGTGGGAGTATGAACATTGTTTAATCTGTTTTTCACTGTCGCCCTTCAAGGCAACTACTGCTGTGATTTTAGGGGTTACAAAAATACTTAAAAAATGTATTTGAATTTATTTGACTCAAACAAACAGAAATGTGCCTTATCTTTATGGATGACACACTGAATTAGGACATTTGTGACATTCATGACACGCCCTTATGTCGCTCAGATTGATCTTGACATAATTATCATATTTATCCAAACTAGTTCTGCTGAACATTCAGTTAATTACAGTTTAATTTTAGCATTGTTATTATTGTTAATAAATCAAGGCCAAGGGTGTAACTTGGACATGTGTCATTTTATGTGATCTATAAGATCCTAGTTAAAATGTACTAGGATTAGTGTAATATAAGACCTCACACTAAAGATAAATCATCTTCTAATTGTTGTCTCTCTCCGACTTGTTTATGTTCAAATTTTGACGTTTTTTTTTTTTTTATGTAACAACCTGTGAGATTCTGAATGCTGTAATCTGGCGTATTTAACTTAATTTCTTCAACTATTACTATTAATACAGTCAGTCATTATTATTAAATTTGTGATTTGATCTTGATAAAATTGGTAACACTTAATAATAATAGTACATGAGTTTATGCATTAACTCATGATGAGTCCATCATGGAGTCATTCATAGTTAACTCACATGAAACCATGATGATACGGGACTGCCGATTATGGTGACGCATTGAGTGGACGCACCTCACACCGCTGCTGCAAAACGTGGTTTTAAAATCATCGTTTGACCCACCTAATCCCAAAGAACAAGGACGAGAGATGAGTAAAAAAGGAAGAGACAAGTCCGGTAGCGCCACGGGACCAAAACAAACAAAGCTGTTGGCCCACGGCTCCATTGGAAAACAGCCCGCATCACAAGCTTACACGGCTAACAAACCTCCCTCCCCGTCGGAGACGCGAAGCCCCGCCGGCCCAGGTGGAGACTCACGCCACTTCAATGCATCGGAAGGGGGAGAGAACAAGATGTCCGAAGTGCAGCATGTTATGGAGTCTCTGAGAGCCGAGTTGTTAGCTACCATAGCTCTGGCAGTGTCAGAGGCAGTGGCCGCTAAACAGATGGTATAACCGGAGCACGCATTGAGAAAGTCGAGCAGTGTGTTTCAGAATATACGGACAATCAACAGACAGTAAGGGCCGAGATGGAGGCGCTGCGGGCCAGGGTGGCGACGCTGGATTTGGAGAACAATAACATGAAAAATAAACTCCTGGATTTGGAGTCCAGATCGCGTTGTCCTAACCTGAGGTTGGTGGGCTTGGAAAAAGGAGAGGAAGGAAAAGACACAGAAAGCTTCTCGGAGAAGATAATTCCTGAGCTCCTTATTAACTCAGGACTTGAGGTCCCCCCATCACAATTGAAAGAGCACATCGCCTGGGCAAACCAAGACAAGCCGCTGATAAACGACGAGGCCTGATTATGAGGTTTCTCAACGTGAGAAGGACCACGTTTTGCAGGCTGCAAGGGTTAAAGGAGACCTCCAGTACAAAGGCAAGCGTGTCTTCTTCGCTCCAGATATTCCATACGAGGTTGGCCAACAACAGCAAAAGAGAAAACTGAGACATGGATTCTCTTTCCCCGCGACTCTTATGGTGACTTTTGAAGGTAAAAAACACATGCTCAGAACATCAGGAGAAGCAGAGGTGCTCCTCAGGAAGATGCAAAACACAAATAGTGTGTGAACAGTACGGAGAATGGAGCCACCAGCGTGGGGCATGTGAGTTCGGGTTGTGGTCACATGGTGATACATTTCTGAAGAGACTAATGACCTGTTTGTTTGTTTTTTTCTTCAGTTTTTAACATCAGACTTTATGCCCCATGTTGGCTTTCTGCTTTTGTCCATAAACTCTGTGACTAAACACATCTACTCATCGATGTGTCAAATGTGGGGGATTGGATTTGTGGGAAATTAAAAGTATATGCAGAGTGCAGCAGGGGGACGTGGTGACCCAGGGATCTTATATATCCAGTTCCTTCTGAGGATTGGAGTCAGGAGTGCCTGGAGAATTTTTCTGGGGGCCCTTCATTAGGTTTTGGACTTCCCTTCCTTTTTTGATCGGGTTTTGGGTTCAATGCCCGTTTCCAAAATGAGCCCTTTTGATTTCTTTTTTACCTTTTCAGTTGTTCTGTGTTCCTACGGCTTTTGTGTGTGTTTGTCGTTTTCAACCAGAGAGATTAAAAATATTCGGAAGTTGTCAACGGTGAGATTAATACAGCCAACCCAATGGCATCAGAAGTGTTTCAAGTAGCACCCTTCAATGTGAATAATAATAACAATAATACATTTTATTTAAAAGCGCCTTTCAGAACACCCAAGGACACTGTACAAGAGAATAAAACAATAGAATAAAATGGCATACTGAACCCAATCAAACGAATATTTTTTTGACAAAAATAAAAAGAGAAAGACTAGACATTATATTTTTACAAGAGACACACTTGAATGACACTGAAAATCAAAAACTAACAATTCTGTTATAAAAAATCCTATTATTCATCATACAGAGGCAAACATAAGAGGATGGTTGCAATATTGATCTCATGCCGAATAGTTTTTTAACAGAGTTTTGAATGTAAGGATAAAGAAGGAAGATATGTACTGGTTAAAGGGAATATTAATGGAAGGTTTTCACTCTTTTAAATGTGTATGCTCCACCAGGGAGTGAGATCACTTTCCATGCTGATGCCATGGACCTGATTGTGAACCACTCTGAGGGAACCCTAATTTTTGGCGGCGATTGGAATCTTTGCATTCAGCCTACACTGGATGTGTCACACTCAAGAGGCACCGGAGGAACAATTAACAAGAAGTTACGTCTCTTATTGAAGAATATAGGAATGATTGACATATGGAGGGAAATTAATCCTAGGGCACGCCAGTATACACATTTTTCAAATCCACATCCACGCTATTCCAGAATATACTACTTTTTTATTCTCAATGAATACATATCATCAGAAAAATTCTAATTGTTGGGGGAAAACCATGCCAAAAAGGGGTGCCCTAAAATGCAAAAAAAAAAAATGTAAATGATAAGAGGAGAAATTAATTATATGACTTCAAAGGATATAGTTAAGAAAATGTTTTTTACCAAACAAAGATATTATGAGAGTGCATCAACATTTTCTAAATGACTATCTTGGAAACTTAAAACAAACAATACCAATAAATCAGCATTTGAATCTTTTTATAAAAAACTTTTTTCAAAAATTCCAGACGACAGAAGATGATGATATAAATTCCTTTCTAGACACCCTGCCTGTTATGTCAGAAGAACATAATAAAAAATTAGGAGCTGAATTAACAGTTTTAGGAATACAAAGCGCAATCAAAAGATTGAAGAATAATTCATCTCCTGGAAGCGATGGGTTCACCTCAGAGTGGTATAAAGCTTTAAAAGACACACTTACTCCATTCCTTTTGGCAACTTTTAACTGGGCACTTAAATAAATTCAGACGCCTCAGAGTTGGAAAGAGGCCATCATATCCTTAATACCTAAAGAGGTGAAGGACCGACTGGAATGTGCCTCATACAGACCCATTTCTATTCTGAATGTGGACTATCGTATCTACACCTCAATTATGTCCAAAGGAATGGAACAAATACTCCCAATCTTAATCCACAATGGCCAGACAGGATTTATTACCAAACGACAAACATAAGATAACATAAGACAATTTTTACACATAATGAGCCAAATACAAAAACAACAAAACCAAGCTGTAATGATAAGTCTGGACACTGAAAGCTTTTAATTCTGTTAGCTGGCCATATCTATTTAAAGTGCTAAACAAATTTCAAATCAATAATCTAATTATGAATAATATTGGGGCTCTTTACGATCGTCCAACATCAAGAATCAAAATCAATGGCCATCTGACAGATCCACTAACTCTGGAAAAGGGGGGTCAGTCAGGGCTGTGTCTGGTCTCCATTCTTGTTTGCTTTGTATTTGGAACCATTGGCCCAATTTATTAGACAATCAATAACAATTCACTGTGTAACAATTGATGGGACGGAACCTAAAATGGCCTGCTGCAGATTATGTTCTATTGTATTTGACCAAACCAGAAATTTCCATAACCAATATGATGCATTTTCTTCAAGAAGTTGGTCCAATGTCTGAATACAAATTAAATGTACAAATGACTGAAATTCTCTCCTACTGGCGCCCCCCTCTGACCTTTAAAACGACTTACCCATTTAAATGGCAAAAGAAATCTCTTAGATATTTAGGTGTGGTACTACATAGAGACCTAACAGCAATTATGGACAAAAATTATATCCTCCTTTGTACTACTATAAAAAAAGATCTTGAAAAATTTAATCTTATCCCATACTTAAGTCTTAGTCAAAGGATTGAAACTATAAAAATGAATGTTTTGCCCAGCTTTCACAATCTGTTCCAGACTGTTCCAGTTTCCATCCCCAACTGGCAGTTTGATGAGTGGAATAAAGCAATATCAAGATTCATATGGCAGGGGAAAAACCCTGTATCCGATTCAAAACCTTAAAATTATTATTAGAAAAAGGAGGCTGAGGTTTACCTTTTTGAAAAAATACTTTATTTCAGCTCAGATCAGAGCTGCGCTGTACTGGTGTGACCCAGAATGTGAAGCTCAATGGAAGAATATTGACATTGGCGTTGTGCCGGGAGTTCCTGTACAGGCCTTACTGGCGAGAGGTGGAGAACCTGTGGGTGAAGTCTGTTCTTACAACAAGGAAGGAGCTAATCAAAACATACAAACTAAAAAAATATATTTTACATTTAAAATTGGTTTAAATTGGTTGGTTTATGATCAAAATGTCACACAGAACAACGCAGACTCAAGATGTAAAGTCTGGACAAAAAAGGTATAAAGGTCTTTTACCAGATTGTAAAGGAGAATCATCTGAAGAGCTTTGATGAGTTGAAAGAATCCTTTGGCTTTGAGAAACAGGACTTTTATAGGTATTTACAAATAAGGAGTTTTCATAACCAAGGAATCAAAAGGCATGATGACCATCGAGCCCTTTGACTGAAATATTCATTAAAGCAGATAAATTGGAACTAATATCTCAATTGTATAAATGTATTAACAATTTGTACCGTCACGCTACTGATTTAATGGGAAAGAGAGGCTCACTTTGTTCTGCTGGCGGGAAAAGTATACTTACATCTCATTGGAGAACCACAGAGTCAAATGTTTGGAGGGAATTCTGTTGGAAAAATGTTTCTTTATACCACAATGTCAAAGTGCCCATGACTCGCAAGGAAATACAGACTGTTGGAGAGGATGTGGCAGCCAGGTGGCAAATCACAATCATGTGTTTTGGGATTGTTCTGTTGTTCACAAGTATTCTACCAAAATCAATAAAGCTTTACAGACAATTTATGACATCACCATCCCAACGGATTTCAGAACTATGTATTTGGGCCTCAGGACTCCGGCCATGGACACAATTGGCGGCTATCTCTGGGTCATCCTCCTGGCTGCGGCGAAAAAGGCACTCACAAAAAAATGGATGACTCAAAAGACACCGACAATCAAGGACTGGACTTGACATTATAATGGACATTCGACAAATGGAAAAAAAATCACATTCGGACCTAATTTGGAAATTAACAAATTTGACAGACTGTGGGCAAAGTGGGGCATTTGTTTGGGTTCATTTGTGTTTTAGTTTTGATTGATTTGTGCCTTTTGATTTTCATTCTCTTCTCTTCTTTTAAATCTTAATTAAAAAAAAAAAAGAAACGATGATTCATACATGGACATATCATTAGTGAACATTAGCAAGTCATACAATTAGCTCATTGATGAAGAACCTTAAATACTTATGGGGTCGTATTTTGCCCCCAGACTTAGCGTTAATGGGAGCCGTTTCCAGTGCGAATCTTTGCTACCTTCCTGACCTTAACACTGGCGTAAAGAGACTGTTAGTGATTCTAACATAGATCTCCTAGCTCTAACTGAAATCTGGCTTCAACAAGATGATTATGTAAGACTAAATAAGTCCACACTCAGTCATGTTAACGTTCAGCCCTCCAGGAGCACAGGCCGAGGTGGTGGTGCGGCACTGATCTCACACTCAAGTCTACTCTTGAGTCATAGTTATCAACCGACCTCCTGGTCCTTATTCAGAGTTTTTAACTGAGTTCTCTGACTTTATATCAAACTATGTGTTAGACTGGGATAAAATACTTCGTAAATTTGAGTAACGAGTAACGACTGCATCAGTAATGCTTTCAGCACTTCATTAGATAGAACTGATTTCACTCAGAATGTAAACAAAGCGACCCACAGTCACAAGCACTCTCTGGATCATGTTCATATTTCACAGGTTGGCAGGCGGACTGGATAGTGACTGGTTCAACAAACTGGCGAGGAGTGGCTGTGGAGTTGCTCTTCTTATAAATCAATCAGTCAAAGTTTATTTGTATGCTGCTGGTTGATGATTATTGCAGACAGGTATGAGGAACCGCTGCAGTCATAGCTTTCCATGCTCAGGTTTGGGCGTTACAAAAATAGTTTGAATTGATCGGAATCAAACAAGCAGAAATTTAGTATAGTATAGTATAAAATGTTGTCTTTTTCAGATTAATAATTTATTCTTGTTCTTGATCCAAACCCCCCTTTTAACATATTTGCGTCCAAAGTTATTTTTGTAAAAAATTGCTCTAGATCCTAACCTGTGCAAATAATATTAGTATATAGTCCCACAAAAAGTAAAAATTTCATAAAATTGGACATTTCCCATGTATCATTGATATACATTAAAAATAGTGTGTCCTAATATAGAGCCTTGAGGTTCCCCACAAGATATGTTCTTTATTCTGATTTGTTTTCATTCATTTGTACCATTTGTTGTCTTTCCCCCCATGTACCTGCCCAACCACTTCTTGGTTAGTCCTCTGATGAGATAGTTTTCAATAAAAGAATAAATAAAATCATGGTCAATGGTGTCAAAGTCTATGACAATATATTGTTTTTCGATTCCATGTGTGATTCCTTCAAAGTGAGGTGGATCAACTGTGTCTGAATCAATATTGACTGTCAGATGGTAATCTATTTTTTTCTGGGACTTCCTGGTTGGTCGTTAGCCTGGACACACGCTCACTCCGTTGCTGTCGAGACTTACCTTGAAAAATACAGTTTTACCAACTAAATCCCAAGAAACGAGGAGCAAAAGATGAGCAAACACAGAAAACTCAAGACTGGTAAAACTACGGGAACAAAACAAACAGAGCTGACGGTCCGCGGCACTGGTGGAAAGCAGTCCGCCTCACAAGCTAACAAGGCTAACATAGCTAATACGGCTAACCGGTCCGACGTAGCAGCCGACAGTCGGATCCACGTCGGAAAACAAAGCTCCGCCCCCCGACGTAGACCCTCCAGGCTCGCACCTGTCGGAATGCAGAGATGCCACAAACCATATCGCCGCTGCTCTGCGTGAATTTGAAAGTGCAATGAAGGTTGATATGCTATCGCTTCTTGAGGATATGAGAGAGGCGGTTATAACGGCCGTACGCGCTCAATTACGTGCTCAACAGGGATCCAAAGTAAAGGAGTCAAACGCGGCAGGAGCGGAGGTGGGAGAGATGGTTGGCGTGGCTCTCTACGTGGTCGAGCGGCGGGATCCGAAATAAAGGAGTCAAACGTGGCAGGAGCGGAGGGGACAGAGGTGGTTAGCGCGGCCCTACGTGATCAAACAGGATCAGACATAAAGTCGAACGTAGCAGGAGCGGATGGAGCACACATGGGTGAGGCTGAGCAGTATATTTCAAATAATACAGAGGTAGTGGCACTGCGGAAGGAGGTCAAACATATGAAAAGTAAGATTCTGGTATTGGAGTCCAGATCTCGCAGAACAATATCAGACTTGTGGGACTACCGGAAGGAGAAGAGGATGAAAAATACTGAAAGTCGAGAAAGTCATTCCTGAGCTAATTTCGGGCTCAGGAGTTGCTGTCCCTCCCATCACAATAGAAAGAGCGCATTGCCTAGGCCAAAAAAGACCAACATCTGATAAACCACGGGGCCTGATAATGAGGTTTCTTAACAACCGTGTGAATGAGCGCTATCATGAAGGCTGCAAAGGCTAAAGGAGACCTCCAGTACAAAAGCAAACGGGGGTTCTTTGCCCCGGACATTCTATATGAGATTCGTCAACAGCGAGAAGAGTTTCGTCACATTTGTGAGAAAGAGAAGGCTTAGACATGGGTTTTCTTTCCCTGCAACTCTTCTGGTGACTTTCGAGGGTAAAAAGCACGTGCTCAGAACACCAGGAGAGGCGGAGTTGCTCCTCAAGAAGATGCAAAACACAGAGAACTGAACAGCGAAAGAGAGATGCAGCTACCAGTGTGGGGTATGGGAGTTCAGACTGTGGTCACATGGTGATACATTTCTGTTGATTTGAAGAGACGGATCATAGTGATGTGATATATGTTTGTTTTTGACATCAGACTTTGTGCTTCATGTTGGCTGCCGGCTTTAGTACATGGACTCTCTGTGTCTTGTTGCATTCACTCATTTGAGTGCCAAATATGGGAGAGTGGATTTGTGGGAAAACAGAAACTGAAAATATACATGTGGAGAGTGGCGGGGTGACGTGGTTGTCAGGGGAGGTGGTGTGTCCAGTTTTTTGAGGGGTTTGGAACCAGGAGCGGCAGGGAGTTTCCAGGGGCCCTTCATTAGGGCCCCAACTTCTCGATCATGTTCTTGATCTGGTTTTGGGTTTGGTGCGCTTTTTTTTTTTTTTTTTGTTTGATGCCATTTGTTTTCTATGTTATTGTTCTATGTGTTTGTGGTCCCTGTGTTTGTTACTTTTGACCAGAGAGTTTGGAGTCAATTGAAAATGAATGCTTGCAAAATCAATACAATTAACCCAATGGCAAAATATATATATATATATATATATAGAGCCCTGGAGACGTACAGGTCCTGCAGAGATGGAAGTCTGCAGCCGATCACCTTCTCAGCAGAACGCACAATGCGCTGTAGTCTCTGTTTGTCCCTGGCTGTGGCTCCAGTGTACACACACGGTGTGATGGAGGTGAGGATGGACTCAATGATGGCCGTGTAGAACTGCACATCATCATCTGCACTGGCAGCTTGGCTTTCCTCAGCTGCCGCAGGAAGTACATCCTCTGCTGGGCCTTCTTGATGAGGGAGCTGATGGTGGTTCTGGGTGATGGTGGTGCCCAGGAAGCAGAAGGAGTCCACAGTGGTGATGGGGGAGTCTGTCATGATGAGGGGGGCTGGGGGGCTGTGACTTTCCTGAAGTCCACGATCATCTCCACTGTCTTCTGGGTGTTGAACTCCAGGTTGTTACCGCTGCACCAGGACCAGCCGGTCCACCTCCCTCCTGTAGACAGACTCATCCCCGTCCGAGATGAGCCCGATGAGAGGTGGTGTCGTCTGCAAACTTGATCTATTTTA
This sequence comes from Chaenogobius annularis, assembly GCA_015082035.1. Lineage (NCBI taxonomy): Eukaryota > Metazoa > Chordata > Actinopteri > Gobiiformes > Gobiidae > Chaenogobius > Chaenogobius annularis. Next base: position 39,152 of record BJKM01001312.1, on the reverse strand, counting down.
CGGAGTCGTGGCTTTATAAACAAAAGTTGGAGCACATCGGCCCAGATTGGACCAATACTCACATGTCTCCAATAAAGTCCAGGTCCTGTTCATTGAAACAAAGGGAAAAAAGGGGAGGATATCAAATTGCTCAAGGATCCGGCAGCACCGCTGCGAAAGCCGATGCCTCACACACTGTTTATCACTGAAGTTATGGAACTTAAGTAAAGTAGGTCTTGGACGCTGGTTCTGGGCGGCTTGGGAAACGGGGAGAAAATGTGCACAGTTAAGCTCTATTTTCCTAGCTTTTTTTTACGGTTTAGATCTTCGGGGATCCAAGGAACCAGGTCATCCACGCGATCAATCAGGACTGCTTAGTTAATTCTGCCACGTTAGCCTGCAGCAGGTAGCGTAGCGTATCTTTATAATATATATATTAATATATATATATTATATACACACAATTTTCAAATCAGAAATTTCCTTTTCGACAGACAGAGACTGTGGGCCGTATTTTGCCCCCAGACTTAGCGTTAATGGGAGCCTTTAACCAGGGGGCGTTTCCAGTGCGCAATTTTGCAACCTTCCTGACCTTAACACTGGCGTAAAGAGACTGTTAGTGATTCTAACATAGATCTCCTAGATCTAACTGAAACCTGGCTTCAACAAGATGATTATGTAAGACTAAATAAGTCCACACTCAGTCATGTTAACGTTCAGCCCTCCAGGAGCACAGGCCGAGGTGGTGGTGCGGCACTGATCTCTCACTACTCTTGAGTCATAGTTATCGACCCAACCTCCTGGTCCTTATTCAGAGTTTTTAACTGAGTTTTCTGACTTTATATCAAACTATGTGTTAGACTAAAATACTTCGTAAATTTGAGTAACGACTGCATCAGTAATGCTTTCAGCACTTCATTAGATAGAACTGATTTCACTCAGAATGCAAACAAAGCGACCCACAGTCACAAGCACTCTCTGGATCATGTTCATATTTCACAGGTTGGCAGGCGGACTGGATAGTGACTGGTTCAACAAACTGGCGAGGAGTGGCTGTGGAGTTGCTCTTCTTATGGTGCTGGTTGATGATTATTGCAGCCTGGTATGAGGAGCAGCTGCAGTCTTAGTTTGCTAAACTCAGGTTTGGGCGTTACAAAAATAATTTGAATTGAATTGTAAGTAAACAAACAGAAATGTGCCTTTATTATTACGCACTCAATGAGGACATTTGTGACATTCATGACACGCCCTTATGTCGCTCAGATTGATCTCGACATAATTATCATTTTTATCCAAACCAGTTCTGCAGAACATTCAGTTAATTACAGTTTATTTTTAGCATTGTTATTGTTGTTAATAAATCAAGACCAAGGGTGTAACTTGGACATGTGTCATTTTAATTTGATCAATAAGCTCCTCCTTAAAATGTACTAGGATTTAGTGTAATATAAGACATTGCACTAAAGATAAATTGTCTTCTTATTGCTGTGTCTTTCTGACTTGTTTAAGTTGAATGTTTGTATTAATGTGACGCTGACCTTACACAGTCTGTGTAAATGTGTATGTTTTATTCTGTAACAACCTGCGAGATTCTGAATGCTGTAATCTGGCATATTTAAATGAGTTTAACTTCCTTAAACTATTACCATCGATACAGTCAATCATTATTATTCAATTTGTGATTTGGTCTTAATAAAATGTTTAACACTTAATAAAAATTGTACATTTGTTAATGCATTAAGTCATCATGAGTCCATCATGCAGTCATTCATAGTTAACTCACATGAAACCATGATGATTCATACATGAACTTATCATTAGTGAACATGAGTGAGTCGTACAATTAGCTCATTGATGAAGAACCTTAAGTACTTATGATCAGGAGTATGATCAAGATTCCACAGTTAACATGAAGTCATCAATACTCCATCATGAACTAATAATGGTCAATAATGGTGTGCAATCAGATCTAAAACTTAAGTATAGAAAGTGAGGTCGCTTCCTGGTGGAGGATATACATTTATCAAAGTAAACAAAACGGTTCCTTTGACCAATACAAATCTGCCATCTTTAGACAGAGTTTTGAACACAAAGATAAAGACCATTCTGCTTGAGACCAATATGGCCACTCCCCTCTTATGTTTGCCCCTGTATGAGGAAGAGGAAAGTCTGTTAGAGCCAAATGCAGATCATTTAGGATATTCTAAGTAGTTTAAATGGGTTTCTTGTAGGTATATATAACATTTATCTATATTAGTATCTTTGACCACTTAATTGGGCTCAGTATGCCATTAACATTAAAAGATTCTATTTGAAATGTTTCAGATGACATTGTATTAACCATGTTGAAAGGATATATATTTTTAATTCAAACCTGCATGTCATACAGATCACAATACACACCTTTTGTTTACATTCCACAATGCCTGGTTTGAAAAGGAGGTGGATGAAGCAATGCTTTTAAATGTCCACACCCCTTCACAATTTAATGTATCACATTACAATGAGCACATACTATAACATACCATATAGACAATTTAGAAACATAGTCTCAGACCTAAAGACTGCCTGGCCGTTATGGTCCACCCTCGGCCTGTAGTGAAGCTCTTTCCTCACTCTTCAACCTGCTTGTTGAGTCAAACTCTTTTGAGTTTATATTAGTGGGAGACCCTAACCTCGACAGGTTATCTGTGACTCTTTAAAATTGTCCCAATTAATCGACAGCCCTGGTAATCTCTGCTTGACCTATTCTTGACACATAATCCACATCTGTACACAAACACTTGCTAAAGATCTATGTGATCACGGTGCCATTGGTATTGTTAGAAACACAAAAACCCTCTTGATCAAACATGGCCTGAAACACTTTCATGAGCAGGTATTCTTCCGTGAGACCTCCCACTCTGAGCCCCGGGCGCTGCAGTGTGAGACGCTCCTCTGTTACTGTCGCTGAGCTCTCACCCGCTCGGGCACAAATCAAGCGGCGTAAAGAGGCTGGACTTGGCCGCTGGAGGCTGGAGGGGGATGGTGCCAGTCCATATATAGTGATAGTGTTTGAACCAATGACTGAGAACTGTGGCATTCTGAAGCACCTCCTGTGTGAGTGGTGTTTGTCATGACAACATATCCAGGCAATGAAAGAAGTGAGCAATAGCAACGTTACATCGTTTCTTAATGCATGACCTTCGGATTGAATATATGTTGTTTTTATCATTGATCAGTGTTTCATGTTGCACCTCAAGGCCGAGACAAGTTCCTATGTTTGTGAATTTTGTTCATTGATAATGGCAATAAACCTTTTCTGATTCTGATGTTTGATTTTCCATTTTTCAGTTTGAAGAGAACTACATATTGTGTATTGATCAGATATTCACTATTATACAATGTTATGCTGCTATTTCTCTGTGCTGCTCTTTTTTACAATGTGATTCCCAGGGAGTGACCAGTCTCAGTAACACGAGCAGACAAAGAGAAAAAGGTGGAGACCATGAAGGGTGTCAGATGGGCGCTGGGCCAATCACGGCTCTACAACAAGGACTTACTTTAGGCTCATGCATATTCATATTTGTGTCTTAAATACTGGAGAATGTGGATGCCCCGTTACTCTCCGGGCTATGAAGACGCGAAGTAACGAGTGTAAGGCTCCTGGAGGTCCAGACGTCTGTATAGATGACTTTGTTAGGAGAATAAAAGAATGCGTAATTGAAACTCATGAATCTTGGTCATCTATAGCGCTGGTATGTGTTAGTAACTGATAGAGTAGATCTTGTTGACTCTCACTCCTCTTCCAGTTTCTGAACACGCAGTTGTCCGAGTTTAATAGAACCGGGCATATTTTTTCAAGATATATATATATATATATATATATATATATATATATATATATATATATATATATATATATACACACACACACACACACACTTATATATACATACACACACACACACATACACACACACACACACACACATACCACACACACACACACACACACACAGTTACAGACTTCTTGTCTGTAACTGACAAGAAGTCAGTGCGCAGCGAGCTCAGTCCCAGTTTCCACGGTGATTGGAACCTATGTCCTCGTGATTAGCGTGTGCCAATTCAACCGGACAACAAAGACTGCATGAGTCTCGTGCAGCACGGCACCGTTACGCACAGCTGGACACCTGAGTGCTTGGTGGGATGCTGAGTGGTCCGGAGGGCACGAGGACAGACTCCACGGTGGTCAGCTGCGTGTGCTTGTGCGTGCGGATCTCGTGTTGTGCTGTCAGTCTGTGCCAGTTTTACGGAGACCGGGACAAGGATTTTACTTGAAATGTGATGGAACGGTGAGGAATTATCCAGTTTCCCAAAAGGAGGTTCCTCTCTAAGCTGAGCACATGAGTCTGCACGGTCCAGTCTGGTCCAGACCGCGCAGTAACAAGTGTCCAACGCCGGAGGTGGAGGTGTCCAGCAAAGAGCTTGAAGAGCGTGTGCGTAACGACGCTGCACAGTTTACGTGAGCGGGAGAAAAAATACCCATTTAAAATCGGACTGAATTCATTATTATATAACTTATCATTTGTTTTATGTATGCCCATCAAGGTTGTTTACTCCACCTCATATTTTGGCCTGATCACACCAGTTGTTTAGAGTTCCACACAATGCGCTGTCAGCAATTGCTCCAACGCAACATGTGATAAAATGACCTCCACAGCGCCAAAGTTAACTTTAAAGACCGGGGACAAAAACGGCCCTGTGTGTGTCCCTCGTGCCAATAACACCAAAAACTAGAATCTTAGAAAAGCTCGTTCAGACATGAGGTCAATTTCCTCCAAATCCCTTCTAATTAATGAGTGAATTAGTGATTATAACATAGATCTCCGAGCTCATTACAATCGGCGAAAGGGCAACAGGTCTATAGTCTTTACGATTTTGTCTTTGAACAGGGACAATCTGGGACTCTTTCCACACTTTGGGGACCGTCTGTTCTCTTAAAGAGGTGTTGAAGATAAAGTGAAAGATGGGGCTAAGTTCTGCCGCACATGTTCTGAGCAGACGCCCAGAAATGTTGTCTGGGCAGGGCTTGTGGTACAACGCAGGACTGCGCGACTCATTGGCTCCTCTGCAGCTGTCACCAGGAAGCTGTTTAGTACAATACGTGGATGATTTGCTTTTATGTTCTCCTACTGAGGGCCAATGTAAACAAGATACAGTGACTTTACTTGATCATTTGCATGCAGAAGGCCACATAACTCCATGCGAGGGAAAGAAATTCTGTCTGGTGTTTGTTGATGTTTGGTCCCAGTATGTGGAAACTTTCGCCTGTAAGCATGCTTCTAGTAACGCAGTGGTCAAAGCTCAGAGATTGTGCCACACTGGGGCATCCCTGAAAAATTTTCTAGAGACAATGGCAGCCATTTTGTAGCTAAGGTGGTGGAGGAGGTGGATCAATTTCTGGGCATTGATCTCCGTAAACATACCTCTTATCATCCCGAATCATCAGGGCTTGTTGAAAGGAGTAACGGGACAATCAAAACAAAACTGACTAAAATCTGTGAGCAAACAGGACTCTCCTGGGTCAAGGCGCTTCCACTCGCATTCATGTACATGACTGCTCTGCATCGTTTGGTAATCGCATCTACACAAACACGATCTTTGCTGTCTTCATGGCTCCTAAAGTACATCCATGCGCTCTTCAGGAAGAGAAGAGCCCCCCGGAGCATAAGAGCTCTAACCTGATCGACAGGAGGGTCAACAGCAGGTCACTGAATTGTAGAAAAATATGCCTTGTTGTCGTCAGTCGCTCTGGCTTTGTTAATCCTGTGGTTCATTGCTCCGCCCAGCTTGATATGTCCCAACAGAGAACAAAGGTTCAACCGTAACACTCGTACACTGCATAATGACAATACACAGATTGGGTCTCTGATACTTATTCATAATATCCCAAAGTCTATACTCTAAATTACCCGGTATCGATATGCTAAAATACATAGCCGATAGCCATAAACGGAAAGATTGTTATGTGTGTACACATATGCCCATAGCAACGGCTTCGCCCCACGTGTTGCCTCTCCCTGTACCTGATTTAGCCACCATTTTACCTAAAACTCTAATCTCTTTGGATAATACTAAACTCCTGAGTAAGATAGTCTGGTCTGTGTGGAAAGTGATGATTCCTCTTGTACTACGCAAGACTACAAAGCGACCTGAAATTAATTAAATTAAATTAAATTCTGTTTATTTTTGTATCGCCCAAAATCACAACAGTAGTTGCCTCGAGGGGCTACAGTGGAAAAACAAAATGAAAAATATTCATAGGGACTTGGAAATGTCCCTGCATCCTGTCTCCTTAGACAGCTGTCCCAAGCTCCCTTGTCCTTAGACCCTCCTTCTCGGCCAGGAAAAACTACCAAAGGATATTATATATATATAAAAGAAAGCTGTAGGAGTTCCACAGTGAAGGAGAGATTCTGACTCCCTCGGACGGACAGGCGGACGCGCCTCAATTTGCAGATACACGGTGGAGCAAGACCCACTCAGGAGGAGAACCAATTCTTCGAGGCTGATGAAGAACCGTTCATATGGAGTATAGACTGTTTCTCCAGGCAGACCGTTTCTCCAGGCAGACTGTTTCTCCAGGCAGACTGTTTCTCCAGGCAGTTGAGGAGCATCTGGATCCACAGGTCATCGATGTGCCTGCTCCACTCCCGTCGGGGAAGTGGGAGAAAGAAGAAGGAAAAGCGATGAACAAATTGCAAGTGAAATCAAATATTAAATATTGTTTGATAGAAGAGTAGTAAGAAGCAGAGGATAGTGCTCAAGCTGCCATACTTCCCTCAGTATAGTTGCTCTTAGGGCAGAATAGCTGGGAACTGTAGGTTTTTATTTCTGTTCCTCACTGGCCTGACCATAAGCCATTTCAAAGAGGAACGTTTTAAGCCTGGTCTTAAATGAAGAGACTGTGTCGGCCTCTTTAACATGGACAGGAGCTGATCCACAACACAGGAGCTTGGTAGCTAAACGCTCTACCTCCTAATGTGCTTTTAGAGACTCTTGGGACCACCAGAAGTCCAGCATTTTGAGGGCGAAGTGCTCTGTTTGGATGATAAGGTACTATAGCCTCTTTGAGGTAGGATGGGGCCAGGTCATTTATGGCTTTGTGAGTCAGGAGGAGGATTTTGAATTTGATTCTAAACTCGACAGGAAGCCAGTGGAGAGACTCGAGCACCGGCGTAATGTGCTCTCTTCTTTTAGTTCCTGTTAGTAATCTTGCTACTGCATTTTGAACCAGTTGAAAGCTTTTTATGGCGCTTTTAGGGCACGCTGCAAGCAGGGAGTTACAGTAGTCTAATCTAGAAGTTACAAACGCATGGACACGTTTTTCAGCATCACTTTTAGGCAGATTCTTCTGATTTTGGCTATATTACGCAGGCTGTTTTACAGGCTTGATTTATGTGCGCTTTGAATGAGAGCTCTTGGTCAAATAAGACTCCAAGGTTTCTTACAGTGGAGCAGAGGAGGCTACACTAACGTTGTCCAGTGTGACTATCTGCTCAGATAAAGCGTCTCGTAGATGACCAGAGCCTAGTATGATGACCTCGGTTTTTTTCAGGTTTAAGAAGCAGATAATTAAGTGTCATCCAGGTTTTTATATCCTTCACACAAGCACCAAGTCTGTCTGCTTGATCGCGGTCTGATCAGGTTTCATTGATAAATACAGCTGTGTGTCATCTGCATAGCAGTGGAAGTTAATGCTATGCTTTCTGATAATGTTACCTAACGGCAGCATATAAAGAGTAACAGAATTGGACCGAGAACTGACCCCTGTGGCACACCTTACTTTAGAACAGGGTGAGAAGCTCTGGTTTACATTAACAAACTGGTACACTATCCGATAGGTAGGATTTTAAACCAGCTGAGGACGGGGCCTCTGACACCTACATCAGATTATAACCTCTGCAGTAGAATGTTGTGGTCGATGGTGTCGAACGCTGCACTGAGGTCCAATAGAACCAGGATGAAGACCAGTCCATCGTCAGCAGCTAATAACAAATCATTTGTAACTTTAACTAGTGCAGTTTCAGTGTGTGGTGGGCTCTGAACCCTGACTGGAAAACTTCGAATAAGTTATTGTCCTGTAGATGGCGACAAAGCTGTTTAACTACAACTCTTTCAAGGATTTTAGAGACTAAGGGTTGATTTGAAATAGGTCTGTAGTTTATCAACTGGTCAGGATCAAGATTAGGCTTTTTCAGAAGCGGATTAATGACTGCATGTTTGAAGGACTGTGGAACATAACCACTTTTTAGTGAAGTATTTATTATATTAAGAATATAATCTATAATTAGGGGAGAATGTCTTTGAGGAGTCTGCTTGGAATCGGGTCTAGAATACAAGTTGACGTTTTAGAGGACATAATGGCTGAAGTTATCTCTGCTTGATCAACAGCAGTGAACCTTTCTAGTGTTACTGATGGATTTATATGGGACACTAGTTTTACAGCTTGGGCTTGTTCAGGGCTAATACTGTGAGTAGACTCATCTAATTTATCTCTGATTGTTTTTATTTTATTGTTAAAAATAGAAGAAAATCATTAGAGCTGAGAGTAGCCGGTGATTGAGGGCTCTACTGTGCTGTGACAGTTTGTTAGCCTGGCTACAGTGCTGAAAAGAAATCTAGTGTTATTTTTGTTGACTTCTATTAAATTTGAATAGTATCTGGTTTGGGCCTTACGCAGAGCCTGATTATAGGACAGTAGGCAGATTTTCCATGCTTTAAGGGATTTTTCCGTGTGGGAGCAACGAAATGGTCTTTCTAATTTTCTAACTCTTTGTTTATGTGAATGCAGTTCTTCATTGTACCATCGGGAGGGACGTTTTGTCGAGCTTTGTCAAGTCGACAAATTGATCACTTACACTGGGACTAAGGCTGTTCTCGGCGGATCACATAACATGTTGCTGGAGATTGGCTCTATTATTTCTTTGAACTTTGAGATAGATTTTTCCGATATTGTCCTTTTCATTATGACTTTATTTTGTGGGGTTGGATAATCTTTAAGAACAAACTGAAAGGTAATTAGGAAATGATCGGACAGTATAGGGTTTTGAGGGAAGACAATGAGGTCACTAATCTCTATTCCATATGTTAGAACAAGATCTAGAGTGTGCTTGTGACTGTGAGTTATGTCGGTGTAATCCCTCATTCGTCCAGGAGTGTTCCATTGTAGAAAAAGATTCAGTTGTGGTCATCTGGACAGAGTCTGAAAAAGACTCTGTTTTTCTAAAACAGAGTCCAGATGACTACAACTGAATCTTTTTCTACGACTGTGAGTTAGTTTATTTACATTTTGAGCAAAACCAATGCTATCTAACAGGGCGTTGAAAGAATTACTGAGAGAGTTATCGTTCACGTTCACGTGGATATTGACAACTCCAACTATCACTACTTTATCCCAGTCTGACACCAAGTTTGATATAAAGTCTAAGAATCTGTTAAAAACTCTGAATAGGACCAGGAGGTCGGTAGAGAGCCGAACAGGACTCCTTTTGGTTTCTCCAATTTGGACATGTGATTGATAGCATGAGAATTTCAAATGAGCGAAATGCATTGTTAATTTAGGACTCAAGAGTAGGCTTGAGTGTGAGATCACTGCCACACCACCACCTCGACGTGTGCTCCTGAATTCAAACCACTGCATGTAGGACGAATTCCTAATAAATATTGTTCTGCAGTACATGTGCACACTTCTGAGGGATGGTATTCATTTGAATACATCTCAGGCGGGGTCCCGGAATCACATGTGCACCTTACTACACCGTACCAGACATTTTAGGGACCGTTCCAATAGAGGATTACATGTTTTCTCTGTGGATATTACATGTATGAATGTCTTCCAGCTGGATGGGTGGGCCGCTGCGCTGCTGTTATCCCGTCGGATCATTCATACATAATATCTGGGATACCACACCTCACACACAGAGCTCAGCGGGATCTTCACCTCATGACTCTGTTTGGGGGTCTGACGTGCCAGATGACCAGAAATTTTTTTTTTTATTGGCATTATTCACAGGTGTAGGTGTGGGTAAACTGATGTTGCATATGGATACTCTTAGCTATAGATTCACTTCTTTTATCAACACAACACTAAGCCACTATTGAGGCACAGAGAGAAGAGATGCACGCACTTCGTGCAGTCGCACTTCAAAATCGTATTGTGCTCGATCAAATCGTTGGAGCGGCTGGGGGGGTGTGCACTTTATTCAAGGGGAGCTGTTGTACTTATATTCCCGCTAATGATGAAGACGGAGGAGCGATCTGTAATGGAAAAATGTCTCTCAATCAATGTTGCAAATGTCATGTCTACGTATCATATAATATTATCTTAGTTCCGGCCCAGTCGTGGGTCAAAACCTTGAGGGGTGTTTTCATTTTGACTAGAGCTGATTTGATTGTGACAATGTGCGTACGTGTCAATGTATGTGACTGTCTATAAAAGGATGTTTACAGTCATTGTTCTGGAGGAAGGAAGGGAGAGATGATCTTGTCAGGGAGAGTGTTTCTATTTACTGTGCACAAGTAAATAAAGATCCACCTGTTGAGAACGACAAACTCTGTTTACCTCTCTATTTCTTGGTACTTTTCCACAGAAATGCCACAACAGATCCAACAGGGACTCGAAAATTTGACTAAACTCCGTGAGCTCATGGAGTCAGAAACTGTCACAACTGCTCATTTTTCCTCAGTGTTGAGATGTTTTCTTACTTCCTGGCGTGACGTGCTTATAAACTTTGGCATTATTGTGGTTGTAATCTTGATTTGTGTCTCTCCTGTGTTCTCCTGTGTTTATTCAAAGTCATTGGTAAGATGGTATATATGCTCAATATGTGTCTGTTCAGGTGACAGGACCAGATAAAGATGCTTTCAAGCAGGACACGGGTTACATGAGTGATTCAGACGATGATTCAATCATTAGGGGAATGAAGGAGTTTAACTGTTTAAAATAGAATTTACAGATTAAAGGGGGTAAATAATAATTATTTCAAGGGAGTCTGGTCTCTCCTTCACTGTGGAACTCCTCCAGGTTTCTACCTTTTCCTAAAGAGGTTTTGTAGTTTTCCTGGCCGAGAAGGAGGGTCTAAGGACAGGGGAGCAATACTTATTACTACTTTTTATTATTACTTATTACTACTTTTTATTATTACTTATTACTACTTTTCATTATTACTTATTATTACTTTTTACTTATTATTATATTACATTTTTTATTATTACTTCTTATTGTTAAGTTTTATCGCTATTAATTAGGATTCTTAATAATTAAGTGCTCATTTTGCGGTAATGTGAGGATGAGATACTCAGTGGTCAAGAGTACCAGGGCAAAATGGAATTCCTACCTACAGTTGTGGTTAAAGGTTTGTCCTCTGAAAGGTTTTACTTCAGCTAATTAAAAAAATATAATTATATATATATATATATATATATATATATATATATATATATATATATATATATATATATATATATTTATATACCATCTCTATTTTTGGGTTTCAGGTTATTAATTGACTGATTAGGATGATTTGTTGTTAATGTGATTTATAATAAAACAGGTAAAACAGGGTTTCATAATTATCAGAAGAGGGGATTGTAATGGAAAAATGTCTTTCTATCGAGGTTGCAAATAATCAAGGTCAAAACCTTGAGGGTTGATTTCATTTTGACTAAAGTTGATTTGATTGTGACAATGTGCGTACGTGTCAATGTATGTTACTACTACCTTTAAAAGGATGTGTACTCATTGTTCTGGGGTCAGGAAGGGAAAGCTGATCTTGTCAGGGAAAGTGTTTTTATTTATTGTGCACGAGTAAATAAAGATCCACCTTTTGAGAACGACAAACTCTGTTTACCTCTTTATTTCTTGGTACTTTTCCACAGAAATGCCACAACACTGTGGCAAACAGGACACGCAAGTTGTTACTGCAGCTTCAAATTTAAGAAAAATATCCTTCACTAGTTCTACATAAGATGAGGTTGTACATGTACAATTTCTCTCTTTAAATCTCTTTCTGAACCTTGCGCCATTTTCGTTCGGCCCGGCGGCACTCCCTTTTCTGTGCCCTGACTGAATCATAATTTCTTCATGGCGCCTTCAGCTTATTTTTAACAATTTGCGCCTTCCTAGGGGCAATGGTGTTGAGAACGTTCAAAACACTAGAACAAATAATTTACATAAGAACATGAAGCATTTTCAAAGTTCATCATTTCCATAAACAGTTTCCCGAGTTGTGTGTCTCTTCCGAACAACTGCAGGACCAGCTGGTGGTTTGGGAAAAGCAGACAGATCAAAGAAGACACAGAAATGATCAGACAGAGCATGATCACATTAACGTTTGAAATATTAACCCCCTTTGTAATTAAAAGATCTAGAGTGTGCCCTCTACTGTGGGTTGGGCCATTAACGTGCTGAGTAAGACCGAAAAGACAGCATGAAGCTCTTTAGCATTTCTGTCACAAATATTATCAACATGAACATTGAAATTACCTGTTATGACCAAACCATCAAAGTCTGTGCATACGACTGAAAGCATCTCAGTAAAATCCAATAAAACTTTGGCAGTGCTGAGGAGGCTTGAAATTACCTGTTATGACCAAACCATCAAAGTCTGTGCATACGACTGAAAGCATCTCAGTAAAATCATCAATAAAACTTTGGCAGTGCTGAGGAGGCTTGTATAAAACAATGAAGAGAATGTATGGAGACTGTTTTCGCTCAATTTTAAAGGCTACATACTCAAATGTTGAAAACATTCCAAAGGAGGTGGGTAACTATTTCATCTCTAACAAAAGCACACACACCTCCTCCCTTTTTGTTTTCTCGTGTTTCAGATTCAAACATAAAGTTGGGTGGAGAAGGTTCTGTTAGAACAAAATTTACTGTGCCATGTTTCAATTAAAAGCATACAATCAAGATTATGAGAAGAAATTAAATTATCAATTAAGAATGATTTGTTACATAAGGATCTGACATTTAGCACAGCAAGTTTCAGACCATTTTCAGTGAGACTGGGCGTTATCTTTTTACAGGGAATATGAATCAAATTTCTCAGATTGGGCAGCCTTACTCGCATTTGTTTTCCCATCTGTGTGATGTTACTACAGAAATAGCACTGGGGAGGCTGTTTTTACACAGGGCCCCGGGTTGGTTTGATTTTTATTATGACTATAAGTCCCGGCAACGCTGAGTCCCAGTGCATCCTAGCTATGGGAGATACCAGGTGAAAGGCGAGGGGGGATAGGTGGGGGGGCTTTTGTTGGTGTAGCGGGACCCATTGAGAATTCGGAACCAGGTGAAAGGCGGAGGGATTTAGGTGGGGCGGTTTTTGTCTGTATAGCAGCAGTCAGGGGAGAGTTCATCAACGTTGCTATCAGAACTCTTGATCTTATTATATTGGGCGTGAGTCGAGCCATCTTAATGCCTGATTTGATCAGATATTGAAGAGGGCTGGAAAGGCCCCTGGGTGAGAGTGGAGATGAGAAGGAGAGTGAGGACTCTGTAGTGGGAGCAGATGTTGCAGGGGGATCCAGGGCTGCTCTGAGGGCAGGGGCGATGGCAGGGATGCTGCCGGGCCTGTCACAGATGGGTCCAAGGCCTTTGATGAGGAAAGAACTGAAATTACTCTTGCACTGGCCGTGGTGAAGATTGTTGTGGTGCTGCTGCAGATAGTCCTTCGCTGGAGGCGTTGGAGGTGATCGTGGAGCAGATGGAGTGACTGCTAATAAATCCTTTTGTGGAGGTTGTGGTTGTGGTACTGCTGATGTTGAAACATTGGCTCGGTCTCTGGCTGATGGAGCAGGAATTCTTCTCTCAATCCTCTTCTCTAACTATCTGCTCAGGACCCGGTCCAGGCCCAGTCCAATGCCTCAGAGTGTGGACCAGGTTCTCTGTCAGCACCCTCACTCCACCTCTACATAACTGTGGGCCATTTCTTTTTAAACAGGTCTGCTCGTTTCCAGAATAGATAAAAGTTCTCAATGTAGTGCGATCCTCTAGGGAGCACACTCTTTAGACAGCCATGTGTTCAGCTGAAGCAGCCGGCTAAACTTGTTTCTCTTCCTGTCGATGTTTGGAAGAGGTCCACTTATGAATGTTTTGATTTCCATTTTATCAAACATAATAACTCCAAGAAGTCAGTCTGTTTGCGTCGTATGTCCACTGCACCCACGTGCACAATCAGCTGTTTAACTCCTTGATATGTGGCCAAAACATTAGAAATGCGTGACATAATCTCAGTGATTGTGGCGCTGGGAAAAGAATGTGTTTTAATTTTTCATGCACCACATGACTTATCGCACCATCCCCAATCAAGAAGACCTCGACGTTTGGCACAGATTTTCTCTCTGTCTGCTGCCTGTTGGACACGTCATGTATTACATTTTTTCATTGTTAATTTCTTCAGTCTTTGAAAGTGGTAAAAATCTATTTGTAAGCGGTATTTTAGGTGACGTTACATTATCTTTGTATTGCTTAGGCTTCGCACCGAGTTTGTTCCAAAATACAGCTTGGTCTTTAGACAGTTTTGTGAACGACACAGTCAGTCCGGTTTAGGTTGAAAATAGCTGTTTTTCTTGTAAAAAAAATGTGGTCTTCTTACCACTGGATGCCACTGGAATTGTATCTTGGAGTCCTTTTTCTTTTTTTCCTAATTTAAATGTTTTTATTTTTTAAATTTCAACAACACATGAAAACAAACACAGAGAAAAAGGAACACGACCAGAGAGAGGGAGCAAGTACAAAATAAAAACAGCAGACATCCAACCAATATTTGAGATAATTAAATTAAATCATGGCCTAGAAAACCCCAAAAGAAAAAATTCCCATTTAGCCCAAAGTCTGTTAAATTTGGCCATATTCAGATTAAGTCTGAATGTAATTTTTTCCATGTTACGTATGTCCATTATAATGTGAGTCCAGTCCTTGATCGTTAGTACATTATGTGTCATCTATTTTTTGGTCAGGGCTTTTTTCGCTGCTGCCAGGAGGATGTTCCAGAGATAACTGCTGGTTGTGTCCATGGCAGGAGTCCTGAGGCCCAAATACATAGTTCTGAAATCCAGTGGGATGGTGATGTCATACATTGTCTGTAAGGCTTTGTTGATCTCAGTCCAATATTTTTGAACAACAGGACAATCCCAAAACACATGATAGTTGTTTGCCTCTTGGCTGCCACATCCTCTCCAACAGTCTGAATTTCCCTGTGAGTCCAACTGAATTCCCTCCAAACATGTGATTTTGTGGTTTTTCCACTGAGATGTACATAACTTTCGCACTCATTGTCAGCCAGAACAAAATGACCCTCTCTTTACCAATTACACTTAATGTAATCAGTATAGTGAGTGCCCAAATTTTTTATATATTTGTACAGTTTAGATATTAATCCCCTTGAAAGTTCAGATTTGTAAACTTTAATAAATATTTCGGTCAAAGGGTTATGATGGTCATCATTCTTTTTGATTTCTTGGTTATGATAACTCCTTATTTGTAAGTACCTATAAAATGCCTGTTTCTCTAAGCCAAAGGATTCTTTCAACTCATCAAAGCTCTTCAGATGATTCTCCGTTACAATCAGGTAAAAGACCTTTATACCTTTTGTTGTCCAGACTTTAAATCTTGAGTCTGTGCTGTTAGGTGATCATAAAACAAACAATTTAGAATTTTAACATCTTTTTAGCTTGAATGTTGTGATCAACTCCCTCCATGTTGTAAGAACAGACTTCACCCACAGGTTCTCCATCTCCTCCAAATGACTCAACCGTATGTCATCTGCCAGTAAGGCCTGCACAGGAACTCCCGGCACAACACCAATCTCAATATTCTTCCGTTGAGCTTCTCATTCTGGGTCACACCAGTACAGCGCAGCTCTGATCTGAGCTGAAATAAAGTATTTTTTCAAACAAGGTAAACCCCAGCCTCGTTTTTCTTTTGATAACTGTAAAGTTTTGAATCGGACACAGGGTTTTTCCCCTGCCATATGAATCTTGAGATTGCTTTATTCCACTCATCAAACAGCCGGTTGGGGATAGAAACTGGAAGAGTCTGGAACAGATAGAGAAACCTGGGAAAACATTAATTTTTATAGTTTCAATCCTTTGACTTAGACTTAAGTAGGGTATAAGGTTAAATTTTTCAAGGTATTTTATTATAGTAATAAAAAGAGGGGAATAATTTTTCTCCATAATTGTTGTTAGGTCTCAATGGAGGACCACACCTAAATATCTAAGAGATTCTTCTGTTTGCCATTTTAATGGGTAAGTCGTTTTAAAGGTCAGAGGGGGATGCCAGAATGAAATCATTTCAGTTTTTTGTACATTTCATTTGTATCCAGACATTGGACCGATTTCTTGTAAAAATTGTATCACAGTGGGTATGGAAATTTCTGCTTTGGTCAAATACAATAGAACATCATCTGCAAAGCAGGCAATTTTATGTTCCGTCCCAACAATTGTAACGCCGTGAATTGTTTTTGATTGCCTAATAAGTTGGGCCAATGGTTCCAAATACAAAGCAAACAGGAGAGGGGACAAGACGCAGCCCTGCCTGACCCCTCCTGACCCCTCTTTCCAGAGTCAGTGGACCTGTCAGATGACCATTGATTTTAATTCTTGATGTTGTACCATCACAAAGAGCCCCAATATTTTTTATAATTAAATCATCTATTTGAAATTTGTTTTGCATTTTAAATAAATATGGCCAACTAACAGAATTAAAAGCTTTCTCAGCATCCAAACTAATTATTACGGCTTTATTTTGCTGTTTTTGTTTGGTAATGAATCCTGTCTGATCATTATGGATTAAATTTGGTAGTATTTGTTCCATTCTTTCGGACATAATTGAGGTATAGGTACGATAGTCCAAATTCAGAATAGAAATAGGTCTATATGAGGCACAGTCCAATCCTTCCCTTCTTTTGGTATCAGGGATATGATGGCCTCTTTCCAACTAGGAGGGGTCTCTTTAACTGGAAGTACCCAGTTAAAAGTTGCCAAAAGGAAAGGAGTAAGTGTTTCTTTTGAAGCTTTATACCACTCTGAGGTAAACCCATTGCTCCCCGGAGATTTATTGTTCTTTAATCTTTTAATTGCGCCTTGTATTTCCAAAAATGTAATTTCAGCACCAAATTTTGTATTCTGTTCTTCTGTGATAACAGGTAAAATGAGGGTGTCCAGAAAGGAGTTTATATCATCCTCCTTACTGTCTGGAATTTTTGAAAAAAGGTTTTTATAGAAGGATTCAAATGCTGATTGAATTTTGTCTTGTTTAGTTAAGATTACATCATTTTGTCTGTCTCGTATTTTAAAAATTGTTCTTTCAGCTTGCTGTTTTTTAAGTTTCCAAGATAGTAATTTAGAAAACTTTGATCCACTCTCAAAATATCTTTGTTTGGTAAAGAACATTCTCTTAGCTATTTCCTGTGAAGTCAGATAATTAATTTCTCCTCTTATCTTTTTAATTTCTTGTAGCATTTTAGGACACCCCTTTTTGGCATGGTTTTCCTCCAACAATTCCAAAAAATATATATTATTTTTTCTCTTGGAGGCTATAGCTATTCCAATTGCCACTGCAAATTAGGGTTCCCTCAAAGTGGTTCAAAATCAGGTCCATGGCATCAGCATAGAAAGTGATCTCACTCCCTGGTGGAGCATACACATTTAAAAGAGTGAAAAACTTTCCATTGATATTTCCTTTAACTCGTACATATCTGCCTTCTTTATCCTTACATTCAAAAAATCAATATTGCAACTCCCTTTCTATGTTTGCCTCTCTATGATGAATAATAGGATTTTTTATAACGGAATTTTGTTAGTTTTTGATGTTCAGTGACATTCAAGTGGGTCTCTTGTAAAAATATAATGTCTATTCTTTCTTTTTTCATTTTTGTCAAATTTTTGTTTTGTTTTATTGGATTCAGTATGCCATTCACATTGAAGGATGCTACTGGTAACACTTCTGATGCCATTGGGTTGGCTGTATTAATCTCTCTGGTCGAAAACAACAAACACACACAAGAGCCATAGGAACACAGAACAACTGCAAAGATAAAAAAGAAAACAAAAGGGTTCATGCTGGAAATGGGCAATGAACCCAAAACCCGATCAAAAAAGATCGCAAAAGGGAGGGAAGTCCAATCCTAATGAAGGGCCCCTCCCAAAAAAACTCCCAGGACACTTCGCTTGCCTTTGTATTGGAGGTCTCCTTTAACCCTTGCAGCCTTCAGAACGCATTCCTTCACAGAAACCTCATAATCAGGCCATGTGGTTTATCAGCTGCTGGTCTTGGTTTGCCCAGGCGATGTGCTCTTTCGATTGTGATGGGAGGGACTTCAACTCCTGAGTTAATAAGGAGCTCTGGTATGATCTTCTCCAGGAAGCCCTCAGTGTCCTTTCCCTCCTCTCCCTCCTCAACGCCCACTAGCCTCAAGTTAGGACGACGTGATCTGGACTCCAAATCCAGGAGTTTATTCTTCATATTACTGTTCTCTGACTCCAGCGTTGTCACCATGGCCCGCAGCGCCTCCATCTCGGCCCTTACTGTCTGCAGATCGTCCGTATTGTCTGATACATGTTGCTCAACCTCTTCAATGCGTGCTCTCGTTATTCCATCGGCTTTCAATTTAACGGTCACTGCCTCTGACACTGCCAGAGCTATGGTAGTTAACAGCTCAGCTCTCAGAGACTCCATGGCACGCTGCACTTCGGACATCTTGAGCCACAGCCGATGACCAATTACGTTCTCTCCCCCTTCCGATGCAAAGAAGTCGCGTGAGTCTCCATCTGGGCCGGCGGGACTCTGCATCTCCGGCGAAGAAGGAGCGCGGCTCACAGGTTTGTCAGCCACGCTAGCTTTCTTTAGCCACAGTAGCTTTGTTTGCTTGTGATACGGGCTGTTTTCCAACAGAACCATTGGCCGTCAGCTTTGTCTGTTTTGGTCCCGTGGCGCTACCGGATTTGTGTCTTCCTTGTTTACTCATCTCTCTTCTTTGTTCTTTGGGTTTGGGTGGGTCAAATGATGATTTTAACACCAATTTTTGCCGCAGTGGAGTGAAGTGCGTCTACTCAGTACGTCGCCATGACCGGAAGTCTGGAGTCCTTTTTCAGATTCCAAAGCGACGATCCGTGCTTGTAGCTCATGAATTTCTTGTTGATATTTCCAACAGCGTTCACAAGAGTTTGTTTCCCTTCTCCCGGACATATCGCTGGCTCGTCAGATTTGTTGATTAAAACTCTAAAAATGTTCTTAAAATCCTTGGTTTACTTAAAAAATTTAAAACTCTAAAACATTTGGAAGACAAAAACTGATTAAAAAACAACATAAATAAGGAAACTAGCTATAGCATGCAGGAGCAAGCAGGAAACCGTCTGCACTCTTCGGAAAGCAGGGGCGCAGCTTTACATTTAAAATGTAATCATCATTTTTCTGGCTGCTCAAATAAAGACTGTACAGCGCCCTCTAGAAAAAAAAAACACATCGGAAATTAGATGTGTAAATTTGGGGCCTACGATCATGAAATTCAGAACAGAGGTAGAGTAAAATGTAAAATGTATTATTGGAGCATTTTCCTACGACAGACAGGAAGTCAACCATTTTGAATCAAAATACCGCCACCACTTTGACATTTTATTTTCCAAAAAAGTACTTGTCCTAGGTTTTTTGTCCGATTGACTTCAAATCAACACTTTCCACATCTACAGACATTGAAATGTAATAATTAGCCAATTTTATTTGATGTTTTGTGTTGCGCCCAATCAAAAAACGCCTTCATTTCCTGTTTTTGTAGGATTTTTCAAACCCTCATGCATCCGGCTAAAAAGTTGAAACTGCAACTACTAGTGGCATAAAAAACTAAACAGAATAAATGAATGAGCACATGGCCACTCACGACTATAGCACCCCCTACAGTTCATTTAAAAGTTCCAAAAATGCACGATTACCACGACATTTTGGAAGAAGCACAAAACTAAATTGGACCTCTAGAAACAAATATTTCCTTTACAAATCCTATCAGACTTGTCAGATCTATATAGAAAGTCAAAAATAATTTTGTGCAAAGTGAGTGAATATTGGCACACACATTGGCCAGGTCAAATCACTCTATAAAGTACATTACATCGTATCTGTAATGTGTACAGGTTGCCAGTTCAAAGCCATGGTTCTCTAGACTGAAATTCCTCTATTTGTGAAAGTTCCACCAACAGCAACTAAACACTTCCTGTGTCACTTACAAAATAAAGGCCTCTGTGTTTTACAGCTATAGAAGCAGTTTTATTTTGACATGGCCTGACAGTGACGTATGACAGAGCTATTGTCACAGATATGTTTGCTTGCAAACTTTGATATGACACGTGCAAATATGCATAAAACAGCTTTATAACACAACTCCTTTGGAAAATTTACAATCTAGTTTAATTTACCCAGAATTAAACTAGAGAATCTATCCAATCCAACTTTATCTAAGTCTCCAAAGTGCTGCACAGTACAAAACAAGCACAGGTAAAATATGTGAAAAATAAATAAATAAAATATATACAAACAAAATTCAATTAAAATAACAAATATTTAAAATATGCAAAATTATAAAAGAGTTAGTGAATAAAAGAGCATTTTTAAACAAGACTTAAAAGCATCAACTGAAGGTGAAGTCTTTTTGTGGGGAGGAAGAGCGTTCCAAAGTTTGGGGCCGACTTCAGGAAAGGCCCCGGTTTTTGGGACTAGAAGTTGGAGCTCAGCAAGCATGCAGGAAGTGAAGGAAACAATGAGGTCTGAATGTACGCGGGGGCCAGTCCGTGAAACGCTTTAAAAACAAACAATAACATTTTAAAATCAACTCTAAAATGAACAGGGAGCCAGTGCAGTGAACATAAAATAGGTGTAATATGTTTCATAATGTATAATAATTTTGCACTAACTGTAAGCGTGACAGGTTAGCCTGGCTGATACCAGTGTACAGTGCATTACAGACGTCAAGACGTGTAGAGATGAAAGCACAGATCACCTGCTCCAGGTCACTAAAAGATCAAGCCTATTTGAGTCTAGATAAAAGCCTTAGGTGATACAAACTAGATTTAAGCATGGCATTTATCTGCTTGACAAGCTTTAAATCTCCATCAATAATGGTGGCAGGTTCCCACCGGCTCCTGGGCGGCGGTCAGGCGGGGGGGAAAGGCGTGCCGGTGCGGTCGGGTTTCGATGTTGGCCGCGAGGGAAGGCGGTCGTGTGGGTGGCAAGAGCTATTATCGCTGATTCCGGTGAAAAAACTAATTTTGTTTTGTTATTTATTGATTGTTCATTCATTCAAACAAGAAAATAAAAGAAGAAGAAAACACAACACGGGGTCCTCTTCAAAATGTTAGATAAAAAAATTGTGGAAAACACTAACATTCACGATAAATACACCATCCTTTAACACTAACCCATGTCTCTTTCTACTTTGGCAATAACAAGTTTTAAGAAGCTTTAGATTTAATTAAAATTGATGTATATATTTCAAGGACAGTTTTTAATGAACAATTCAGTTAAATAATGAATAAAATAACTATGCACAATGAAATACATGTGTGAAAGTGAAAGATACTTTAGGATAAATAAAATGATAAATATTTTCTCAGACTGAACACGTCAGCCTCAGAGTTTTGTCTCAAGGACTTGATTGAATAGAATATATAGAGTTCTTTAAATATTAATTATCATTAATAGTACATAAAATAAATTGTCTTATGTGTTAAATACATTTCATTGACAGAATAACAATAGATGTAAAGAATTATACAAAGAAATGAGATTTTCTATTAAAACAGAATCATCAGAATGAGTCCCAAAAGAGCGTGCAACATGCTTATTTTCACCAAAGACACAGCGGAGGAGGTGGTTGTAGTAGTTGTTGTTGTTGTTGTTGTTGTTGTGGGATTAACTTGTGGTGCTTGTGCAGCTGCAAAAAAAAAGAAAAAAATCAATACAAAATGTATGCACTGTAAATACAACTGAATTTAATGTAACACTGAAAGGATTAAATATGAAAAATGAAATGTTATGTTTATTGTACCTGGCTTTGCAGTAGTAGTAGTAGTATTAGTAGTAGTAGTAGTAGTAGTAGTAGTAGTAGTAGTAGTAGAAGTAGTTGGTGCTAGAGTAGTAGTAGCTGGGGCTGCGGTAGTGGTAGTTAAAATAAGATAAAATCACCTTTATTTGGGGAAATTCCACTGTTGTAACAAAGGGTACAAAAACAGATTAGGCACAGTATAATAATAAAAACAGATAACTTAGAAAAATAAAGCTCTTATAAAAAAACTCTTATACAAAACTCTTATAAAAGCAGATAACTTAGAAAAAAAGAAAACTCTTATAATCTTAATAATAATAACAACACTCTTATTTACAGCTGTCATATGGACAGAGAATATTGCAACAGGGATGATTGACATTGTGTCACAGTATTGCACAGGAGTATAACAGTATTGCACAGGAGTATAACAGTATTGCACAGGAGTATAACAGTATTGCAGGAGTATAACAGTATTGCAGGAGTATAACAGTATTGCACAGGAGTAATAACAAGTATTGCACAGGAGTATAACAGTATTGCACAGGAGTATAACAGTATTGCACAGGAGTATAACAGTATTGCACCAGGAGTATAACAGTATTGCACAGGAGTATAAACAGTATTGCAGGAGTATAACAGTATTGCAGGAGTATAACAGTATTGCACAGGAGTATAACAGTATTGCACAGGAGTATACAGTATTGCACAGGAGTATAACAGTATTGCAGCAGGAGTATAACAGTATTGACAGGAGTATAACAGTATTGCACAGGAGTATAACAGTATTGCACAGGAGTTATACAGTATGCACAGAGAGTATAACAGTATTGCAGGAGTATAACAGTATTGCAGGAGTATAACAGTATTGCACAGGAGTATAACAGTATTGCAAGAGTATAACAGTATTGCACATGGTTATGAAAGCCGAATGACACGTTCAGGACTAACAGTGTTTGTTGTAAAGTCTGACAGCAGCAGGAAGGAAAGACCTGTGAAACCTCCTTCACACAGCGAGGGTGGATGAGTCTGTCACTGAAGCTGCTCTCCAGAGCGGACAGAGTTTCCTGCAGGGGGTGAGACTCATGGTCCAGCATAGATTTGAGTTTAGCCAGGACCCTTCTGTCCCCCGCCTCCTGCACCAAGTCCAGAGCACAGCCCAGGACGTAGCTAGACTTCTTGATGCCTTTGTACAGCTTCTTCCTCTCCCTCTCTGTGACACTGCTGCTCCAGCAGACCACACCGTACAGGAGGGCTGATGCCACCACAGAGTCATAGAAGGTCCTCAGGAGTGGCCCTGTCACACCAAAGGACCGGAGTCTCCTTAGGAGGTAGAGTCAACTTTGGCGCTTCCTGTACAGTGCGTCTGTGTGATGAGTCCAGTCCAGTTTGTGGTTCAGATGAACACCCAGGTACTTGTATGAGTCCACTCTCTCGATGTCCCTTCCCTGGATGTTCACTGGTGAGGGGGGCAACAGAGTGGCGTCTGCGGAAGTCCACCACCATCTCCTTGGTCTTCCCCATTTTGATGAGGAGGTGGTTCTGCTGACACCAGTCCACAAAGTCCTGCACGAGTCCTCTGTACTCTGCATCGTTGTTGTCCGTGATGAGTCCGATGATGGCAGAGTCATCAGAGAACTTCTGCTGGACACAGCTGTCGGTGTCGTCGGGGTCTGCAGTGTAGAGGGTGAAGAGAAAGGGCGCGAGGACGGTGCCCTGGGGCGCCCCCATACTGCAGGTCCGAGGGTCAGAAACACAGTCCCGGGCTCTCACAAACTGGGGTCGGTTTGTGAGGTAGTCCAGGATCAACTCTGCCAGGTCGTAGTCCACACCAGCCGTCTCCAGCTTGTCCCTCAGGAGCAGCGGGTGGATAGAGTTGAAAGCGCTGGAGAGATAAAAAAAATAGGATCCTCACAGCGCTGCCAGGTTTCTCCAGGTGAGAGAGAGAGCGGTGCAGCAGGGAGATGACGGCGTCCTCCACTCCGATGCCAGGATGGTATGCAAAGTGCAGTGGATCCATGGCTGAGCTCACGGTGGAGCGGTGGTGGTCCAGGACAAGCCGCTCCAGTGTCTTCATCAGATGGGACGTGAGAGCCACTGGCCTGAAGCTGTTGAGGTCTTTGGCGCGCAATGTCTTGGGCACTGGTACCACACAGGAGGTCTTCCAGACTTGTGGTACCACCCTCAGCTTCAGGCTCATGTTGAAGACATGCTCCATAACTCCACACTGTTCATCTTTGCAGGACTTAAGGAGCCTGGAGCTGATGCCGTCTGGTCCTGCTGCCTTCCTTGTTTTAATCCTCTTCAGCCCTCTCCTCACCTGTGCTGCTGTGACAGCAAGTGGTTGGCCGGGGGACTGTGTGCTGGGGGGATGGGTGAGTCCAGGTGGAGTGGTGAGCTGAAAGGCCGAAGCAGAGGTGTGAAGAGGAAGGGTTTGTGGGCCATTGTCCAGCTGTGGAGGTGAGAAAATCTCAGAAAGTGAGAGTTTAGTTCAGAGTTTTAGTTGGGGTTGTAGTTGTAGTAGTTCAGGATCAGGATATATTTATTTCCATTGTCAGTGAACAAAATTCATCATATAGGAACTTGACTTGATGACAGATGCGACATGGAAAGACATACATAAAGAGCACAAGTCACCCGGGCAGCTGGCTTTCGTGCGGCACCTACTGGGGTACTTGAACTCTTGGAAAATTAAAAACTGTTTCAGCAATAAACATACAATGAGAAACAACACATATTGAATACAGTACAAAAGGTCAAACGTGATGGTATTTTTCAGTGGATTTTTGGGGATGGGTCAGAAACAACAAGTAACATTTTCCGGATCAATAATTTGCAATCAAATAATCCAATAATTTCTGGTCCTTTGTGTGCGATCATCTTGATTCATTGAGTTACTCCGTCCTACAGTGAAAAGTTCCTTATTGAATCTCCCAAAGTTTTTTGCATCTCTGTGATCCGAAATAAGATGTTCGGTTCAGATCAGTGAGTTGCACCATGCTGTGCTCAAGTCTCTGTTCGAGTCCTTTCTCGATGTTCCTTTATTGTCAAAAACCTTTTCATGTTGATGTCAGACAGTTGCTGGATTGAATTTTTCTGTCTTCCCAATTTTCCGAGAGACCAGTGCGACTCCGAGCCCAATTAGGAAGAATCCTGCTATCATGAATCCAAATACGAATAGGTCCTCCTCTTCTACAAGCAGAGGCTCGATGCATAGGACCTGCCAGTTATTCCAATAGTCCCGTACGTACCCCAAGATGGACCATCGGGACAGGTTGCTTGTCCTGGGGAAGCTTTTATCTGGGAAAACACTTTATCCAATGCACTCAGAGACCAATCAATCAGTTTGTTTCGGAGAACAACAAGTGATCCAGCGCACTGTGATTTAGAGAGAAAAAGAGAGAAAACACGACGAGAGAGGCAAAAGTAGCAGGCAGTGAGAGAGCTGAGGAAAACACGTCCGCACTCAAGGACAGCTGAGACAATTGGTTGGTGCTGGTGCAGTAGTAGTAGTAGTTGTAGTTGGGGCTGCTGTAGTTGGTTCTGCAGTAGTTGGTAATGTATTTTGAGTTGCTGTAGTAGGTGCAGCAGTAGATGGTGTTGCAGTAGTTGGGGCGACAGTAGTCGGTGCCGAAGTGGCTGGGGCTGCTGTAGTTAGGGCTGCAGTAGTTGGTAACGAAGTGGTGGGGGCCGCTGTAGTTGGGGCCACTATAGTTGGGGCTGCAGTGGTTGGTGCAGCATTAGATGGTGTTGCAATAGCTGTCCAGTTCTGAGCCCAACACACATGACAAGATTTGGTTCAAATAAGCTTTTCTGGACTTTGCCCTCTACCTACTTCACAATATACTGGTCAAGGTCTCCTTCAGCAATAGACTGCTACTGTTACTGCTGCACTGCTCCACTGAGAGACACAGGAAGTAATTCCTGGTGTCTCCATCAATCTACTGATTTCTGATCCGTAAAATCCTCTTTGTAAAGTCATAGTGCAATCATTTTTATAGTGTACATGAACTTATATATGAATATGTTCAATTCAATTCAATTTATTTTTGTAACGCCCAAAATCACAACAGTAGTTGGCTCGAGGGGCTACAGTGGAAAAACTGAATAAAAACAGAATAAACAATGTTCATAGGCACTTGGTAATGTCCCAGTATCCCGTGTCCTTAGACAGATGTCCCACGCTCCCCTGTCCTTAGACCCTCGGCCAGGAAAAACTGACTTGTTTCACAGACTGAGAATGACTCTTGGATGAGAGTCGAAACGTTTTATTTTTCTAAAACAGAGTCCAGATGACTACAACTGAATCTTTTTCTACACTCCAAGGTTTCTTACTGTGGAGCTGGAGGCTACACTGACGTTGTCCAGTGTGACTTTCTGCTCAGATAAAGTGTATCGTAGATGTTTAGTCCCTTGTACAATGACCACAGTTTTTTCAGGGTTAACAAGCAGATAATTAAGTGTCATCCAGGTTTTTATATCCTTCATACAAGTACTAAGTCTGTCTGCTTGATCGGTCTGATCAGGTTTCATTGATAAATACAGCTGTGTGTCATCTGCATAGCAGTGGAAGTTAACGCTATGCTTTCTGATAATATTACCTAACGGCAGCATATAAAGAGTAAACAGAATTGGACCGAGGGCTCTACTGTGCTGTGACCGTTTGTTACCCTGGCAACAGTGCGGAAAAGAAATCTAGTGTTATTTTTGTTGACTTCTATTAAATTTGAATAGTATCTGGTTTGGGCCTGCTTATAAGACAGTAGGCAGATTTTCCATGCTTTTAGGGATTCCTCCGTGTGGGAGCGACGAAATGGTCTTTCTAATTTTCAAACTCTTTGTTTATGTTAACGTAGTTCTTCATTGTACCATGGTGAGGCGTATTTTGGCCTAATGACCTTCTGCTTTAGTGGAGCGGCAAAGCCAAGAGCGGACTTCAGAGAATTCATAGTCGAAATACATTTTTAATTTTAGGACTCTTGGTCATGGCCCTCATGGTGCTGCTATAAGGGGTGGCTGAGTGGATGTATGCCTCAGCTATCTTCTTCGCATCCTTCAACTGTAAATGATCCAACAGGATCCGATATTTGAAGGTCTCTGGACTCTCCGGGGGCAGCAGGTCCTCTAGTGCAATCTTCATATGGACAAACTCCACGGGATCGCCACATGTGAGCGTCGGGATGCTAGATCGAGGGCCCTTGTAGGCCTCTGGAGCTATCGTCTGTCGGGGGGTTTCCGTGGCTTGTGGTGTCCTCCTTGATTACGGAGGCGAGGGTGAAGACAATTGAAGCCGTCCTGATGATGGGCCGACTCCAGAACGTGGCCCTGTACTCCTGATTCCTCTTCGCCCTCCGTCATTACGGGAGTGGGGCGGAACGTGGGCTGTCATTCAGTTCCAGCTTGATCTCCACTCGCCCGTGAGCGGGAGGTGTCCGGTCCTCTTCCTTGTCCGGAGGATCCGGCTGGGAAGGGTTAGTCCTACCTCTGTCTGCTTGGGTGAGCTGCCGACTCTCACGGTAGCTGCGCAGTTTCGCAGACGGTCTTGAGCCTGCTGCAAAATAGGTACTTCCTAGTTCTTCTTCCTCCATCCTGGTGACGGCATCTTCCTCGCTGGTTCCACCGTCCCGTTTATCGTCCATCTTCTAGGGTAGAAACAGCTCACATTCGGCTCGAAGGACCATTAATGTTGGGGAGACGTCCCCGGACTCTCTGGACTGTGAGGCGCTGGTTCAGGTTTGTAGCTGTCACTGCTCTGGAGTGAAGGCCAGAGCACCGCTTGAGGCCCGGACAGATAACCGGACCGATGGAAACCACCAGGAGACGCAAAGGGTTCAGGAGCTTTATTGAACCAAACAGTGTGAACACAGGTTGCTAACACGTTCACTGAACCCCGACAACAACAATACTAAAACTTTAAGAGCGGGCTCGCTCTTCGAAGCACATATAATATCATAAAACATTGGGATGTCATGCAAAACATAAAGGAAAGGAATGCAGGTGACGATGTAAAGCACACTGGTCATACAAGTATAAAGAAAGGACTACAGGTTACATTATAAAGCAGGATTATTATGGTAGGGCGGGAGTGCCCACTACTGGATGTTCCGCTAACTAGAAACTCCTGGGAATACAGAAATTACGGGGCCTTTTGTACAGTTTGGGCTGCAGTAGTTGGTGTTGCAGTAGTAGTAATAGTTGTCAGGGGGTTACAGTTGTCTGTTTCACAGCAGGTTGGAGTTCCTTGGATGGAGCCGATGCTTGTTAAAAGAGGAGAGCTGGATAAATAGGCAGCAGCCTGACACAGATTATCAGAGGCACAGCCGTGAGCTGGGACTGCGTTGGAGGATCCCCGAGGTATCACTGCAAACAACACACTGTTAGTACAAGAGCTGTGCCGGCAGTATTCCAGTTCTGAGCCCAACACACATTCAAGGATTTTGTTCAAAGTTAGCTATTCTGGACTTTGCCCTCCACCCACTTCACAATGTACTGATCAGCTGCAAGATCTTTCACCAATAGACTGTTACTGCTGCACTGCTCCATCAATCTGCTGAATTCTGATCCATAAAATCCTCTTTGTAAAGTCATAGTGCAACAGTCAGTTCATTTTTATAGTGTACATGAACTTATATATGAATATTTTGCCAGGGTACTATATTTTGTTAAGTTAAGTTAAACATGATATATGAATCTGTTTATATGGTGAGTTTAGCGTTAAAAATGATCACTTTATGATAGTGACAGTGTTTGAGCC
Organism: Chaenogobius annularis; assembly: GCA_015082035.1. Taxonomy (NCBI): domain Eukaryota; kingdom Metazoa; phylum Chordata; class Actinopteri; order Gobiiformes; family Gobiidae; genus Chaenogobius; species Chaenogobius annularis. Next base: position 10,340 of record BJKM01001312.1, on the reverse strand, counting down.
GTGCTTGCAGGTGTCCAGCTCTACATACACTCTATGTTTGGAACTCACTTGTGGATGCAAAGCATTTTGCCTCTTGAGTGTTACATCTTAATCCTGTGCTGCATGAATCTTCGCGAGGGTCACAGCTGAAGCACTGCAAGGAGCCGTCAGCAGGGGGCGTCGGAGCTGACACAGGAGAGACAAGTATCTATCAAACACAAGTCTGGACAACACTATAAAAACATGCTGGTCCCTTAAACGGTCACTCACTGGAAGCGTCGGCAGAGTTACAGTTGTCTCCACTGCAGCATTCAGCTCTGGCTAAAATATAAGAATAACCCACATCCAGAGAAAAGTCATGGATCCCTGGAGATGGACAGATACTCATGGCTGAACAGCCCTTTATTTTTTGAGTGGACACACCGCTGCTTGTGGTCGCTGTGAACACATCCAAAATATACTCATAATTACAGTCATTATTTGTGCGTGTAGAAAATTGCTTCTGAGATGCAAACATTTAAGTTTGTCTTTGAGTACGTACCTAAAATGATGGCAGAGACACAGAGCATTTCTCCATTGGTACAGGTAAGACTAACTGTCGATGCACAGCTCGTGTCCGTGGAGTCTGTACAAGTAACACAAGACAGTGTAGTTGGGGCTAAAGTAGTCGTAGTTTGGCCTGCAGTAGTGGTAGTCGGGGCTGCAGTAGTGGTAGTTGGGGCTGCTGTAGTTGGGGCTACAGTAGTAGTAGTCAGGGGTTACAGTTGTCTGTTTCACAGCAGGTTGGAGTTCCTTGGATGGAGCCGATGCTTGTTAAAAGAGGAGAGCTGGATAAATAAGCAGCAGCCTGACACAGATTATCAGAGGCACAGCCGTGAGCTGGGACTGCGTTGGAGGATCCCCGAGGTATCACTGCAAACAACACACTGTTAGTACAAGAGCTGTGCCTGCAGTGTTCCAGTTCTGAGCCCAACACACATTCAAGGATTTTGTTCAAAGTTAGCTATTCTGGACTTTGCCCTCCACCCGCTTCACAATGTACTGATCAGCCTGCAAGATCTTTCACCAATAGACTGTTACTGCTGCACTGCTCCATCAATCTGCTGAATTCTGATCCATAAATCCTCTTTGTAAGTCATAGTGCAACAGTCAGTTCATTTTTGCATGAATGTAATGAACTTAATATGAATATTTTGCCAGGAGTACTATATTTTGTTAAGTTAAATGTTAAAATGATATATGAATCTGTTTATATGGTGAGTTTAGCGTTAAAAGGGATGGATCACTTTATGATAGTGACAGTGTTTGAGCCATGTGCTTGCAGGTGTCCAGCTCTACATACACTCTATGTTTGGAACTCACTTGTGGATGCAAAGCATTTTGCCTCTTGAGTGTTACATCTTAATTCTGTGCTGCATGAACCTTGGCGAGGGTCACAGCTGAAGCACTGCAGTGAGCCGTCAGCAGGGGGCGTCGGAGCTGAACAGGAGAGACAAGTATCTATCAAACACAAGTCTGGACAACACTATAAAAACATGCTGGTCCCTTAACGGTCACTCACTGGAAGCGTCGGCAGAGTTACAGTTGTCTCCACTGCAGCATTCAGCTCTGGCTAAAATATGAGAAGAACCCACATCCAGAGAAAAGTCATGGATCCCTGGAGATGGACAGATACTCACGGCTGAACAGCCCTTTATTTTTTGAGTGGACACACCGCTGCTTGTGGTCGCTGTGAACACATCCAAAATATACTCATAATTACAGTCATTATTTGTGGGCGTGTAGAAAAAATGCTTCTGAGATGCAAACATTTAAGTTTGTCTTTGAGTACGTACCTAAAATGATGGCAGAGACACAGAGCATTTCTCCATTGGTACAGGTAAGACTAACTGTCGATGCACAGCTCGTGTCCGTGGAGTCTGTACAAGTAACACAAGACAGTGTAGTCGGTGCAGCAGTCGTGGTAGTTGGGGCTTCAGTAGTGGTAGTTGGGGCTACAGTAGTGGTACAGTTATGTAGTTGGGGCTGCTGTAGTGGTAGTTGGGGCTACAGTAGTGTAGTTGGGGCTACAGTAGTAGTAGTTGGGGCTACAAGTAGTAGTAGTCAGGGGGTTACAGTTGTCTGTTTCACAGCAGGTTGGAGTTCCTTGGATGGAGCCGATGCTTGTTAAAAGGGGAGAGCTGGATAAATAGGCAGCAGCCTGACACAGATTATCAGAGGCACAGCCGTGAGCTGGGACTGCGTTGGAGGATCCCCGAGGTATCACTGCAAACAACACACTGTTAGTACAAGAGCTGTGCCTGCAGTGTTCCAGTTCTGAGCCCAACACACATTCAAGGATTTTATTCAAAGTTAGCTATTCTGGACTTTGCCCTCCACCCACTTCACAATGTACTGATCAGCTGCAAGATCTTTCACCAATAGACTGTTACTGCTGCACTGCTCCATCAATCTGCTGAATTCTGATCCATAAAATCCTCTTTGTAAATCATAGTGCAACAGTCAGTTCATTTTTATAGTGTACATGAACTTATATATGAATATTTTGCCAGGGTACTATATTTTGTTAAGTTAAGTTAAACATGATATATGAATCTGTTTATATGGTGAGTTTAGCGTTAAAATGATCACTTTATGATAGTGACAGTGTTTGAGCCGTGCTTGCAGGTGTCCAGCTCTACATACACTCTATGTTTGGAACTCACTTGTGGATGCAAAGCATTTTGCCTCTTTAGTGTTACATCTTAATCCTGTGCTGCAAGAACCTTGGCGAGGGTCACAGCTGAAGCACTGCAGTGAGCCGTCAGCAGGGGGCGTCGGAGCTGACACAGGAGAGACAAGTATCTATCAAACACAAGTCTGGACAACACTATAAAAACATGCTGGTCCCTTAAACGGTCACTCACTGGAAGCGTCGGCAGAGTTACAGTTGTCTCCACTGCAGCATTCAGCTCTGGCTAAAATATTAGAGGAACCCACATCCAGAGAAAAGTCATGGATCCCTGGAGATGGACAGATACTCACGGCTGAACAGCCCTTTATTTTTGAGTGGACACACCGCTGCTTGTGGTCGCTGTGAACACATCCAAAATATACTCATAATTACAGTCATTATTTGTGCGTGTAGAAAATTGCTTCTGAGATGCAAACATTTAAGTTTGTCTTTGAGTACGTACCTAAAATGATGGCAGAGACACAGAGCATTTCTCCATTGGTACAGGTAAGACTAACTGTCGATGCACAGCTCGTGTCCGTGGAGTCTGTACAAGTAACACAAGACAGTGTAGTTGGGGCTAAAGTAGTTGCGGCTGCACTAGTCGTAGTTTGGCCTGCAGTAGTTGTAGTCGGGGCTGCTGTTGTAGTAGTTGGGCTACAGTAGTAGTAGTTGGGGCTACAGTAGAGTAGTTGGCTACAGTAGTAGTAGTTGGGGCTACAGTAGTAGTAGTTGGGGCTACAGTAGTAGTAGTCAGGGGGTTGCAGTTGTCCGTTTCACAGCAGGTTGGAGTTCCTTGGATGGAGCCGATGCTTGTTAAAAGAGGAGAGCTGGATAAATAGGCAGCAGCCTGACACAGATTATCAGAGGCACAGCCGTGAGCTGGGACTGCGTTGGAGGATCCCCGAGGTATCACTGCAAACAACACACTGTTAGTACAAGAGCTGTGCCTGCAGTGTGTTCCAGTTCTGAGCCCAACACACATTCAAGGATTTTATTCAAAGTTAGTTATTCTGGACTTTGCCCTCCACCCGCTTCACAATGTACTGATCAGCTGCAAGATCTTTCACCAATAGACTGTTACTGCTGCACTGCTCCATCAATCTGCTGAATTCTGAGCTTTATTCAGATTTTATGCTGAATTTGGAGCCATAAAATCCGCTTTTGTCAAGTCATATTGCCAAGTTAAATGTTATATATTAATCTGTTTATACAGGGGGTTTAGCTTTAAAAGGGATGGATTTATGATAGTGACAGTGTTTGACATGTGCTTGCAGGTGTCCAGCTCTACATACACTCTATGTTTGGAACTCACTTGTGGATGCAAAGCATTTTGCCTCTTGAGTGTTACATCTTAATCCTGTGCTGCATGAACCTTGGCGAGGGTCACAGCTGAAGCACTGCAAGGAGCCGTCAGCAGGGGGCGTCGGAGCTGACACAGGAGAGACAAGTATCTATCAAACACAAGTCTGGACAACACTATAAAAACATTGCTGGTCCCTTAAACGTCACTCACTGTTAAGCAGTCGGCCCCCCAAGGAGGTTTTTTTACCCCAAAAGGGGAGGGGGGTTTGTCCCTCCACTGCAGCATTCAGCTCTGGCTAAAATATTAGAAATACCCACATCCAGAGAAAAGTCATGGATCCCTGGAGATGGACAGATACTCACGGCTGAACAGCCCTTTATTTTTTGAGTGGACACACCGCTGCTTGTGGTCGCTGTGAACACATCCAAAATATACTCATAATTACAGTCATTATTTGTGCGTGTAGAAAAATTGCTTCTGAGATGCAAACATTTAAGTTTGTCTTTGAGTACGTACCTAAAATGATGGCAGAGACACAGAGCATTTCTCCATTGGTACAGTTAAGACTAACTGTCGATGCACAGCTCGTGTCCGTGGAGTCTGTACAAGTAACACAAGACAGTGCCGCAGCTGCAAGAGACAAGTCCAGGTTAATCCCAGTTTAAAGTAGAACAACACAAGGTCTGAACAACAAAAAACTAGAAGATAATGTAAAATGCCTGACAGTCGGACTCTTCAGCCATGCAGAATGTCCCAATTAATGAAACCCATCGTATCTTAAATACACCACCCATCAAGACCAAAATTCCTGTCCAGTCACTTGTCAATTATTTACAAATTGTACAAAGTATTGGAATTGAACAGACAAGCATAAACAATTAAGATTATGACGTCTGTTCACTTCTGTTCTCATTTAATCAATGGCCAGAAAAAAATACTGTTTTGCTGTAAGTCAAATATGTCTAAAGACTCATTAATGCTCCAATTTCTAAGATAAAAGATCTGTCAGTTTCAAACATACTTACTGTCACTGCAGTTATTCTTTAAAGAGCTCTTTTTCTTTTCGTCACAACATGGTGACTTTTTTTGTGTGTAAAAAAACCCGCAAAATTACTCGCTAGTGCCATTTCAAATTTCAAAATACATGAAGGTAATGGCAGGCCTTTTACGTCGTAGATATATGAAACTTGGTACAAACATACCTCATGTCAGGACAAGTAAAAAACTAAACCGCACAGGGGCGTATAAATGTGACCAAATTGGGGTCGGCCATTGTGGGTGGACCCCAATTTGGTCACATTTTTATGCCCCATACTAATTGAAAAAGGCTTGAAAATTTGTAAAAAATGAACTACACCCATGTGCAGGTAATTCTTTTGATTTTTGATACATTACCAAAGGTGGGAATATTATATATATATATATATATATATATATATATATATATATATATATATATATATATATATATATATATCTCATTATTTTATTATTAAAATGAATAGAATTAAAGCAAGACCAGTTACGTCGTCCGGATTGGCGTTACCACCCACCCTGGAGCCAGGCCTGGGGTGGGTGCTCGACGGCGAGCACCTGGTGGCCGGGCCGGGTGCAGCCCAAACGAGTGATGTGAGGCCGTCCTCCCGTGGACCCACCATCGGCAGGTGGAGCCGTAAGGGGTTGGTGCAGAGAGATCTGGGCTGGTGTGTTCTACTTGGGGACTTCAACGCCCACGTGGGCAACGACAGTGACATCTGGAGATGGGTGATTGGGAAGAACGGCCTCACCGATCTGAACCCGAGCGGTGTTCAGTTATTGGACTTCTGTGCTAGTCACGGACTGTCCATAATGAACACCATGTTCAAGCACAAGGCTCCACCGGTGCACGTTGCACCAGGACTTTGTTGTCTGACCTCTGGCCGCGTGTCTTGGACACTCGGGTAAAGAGAGGGGCGGAGCTGTCAACCGATCACCACCTGGTGGTCCCTGGCGGCGGGGGAAGCCGGACAGACTTGGCGGGCCCAAGCGCATAGTGAGGGTCTGTTGGGAACGTCTTGGGGAGCCCGCTGTCTGCAGGGTCTTAAATTCACACCTCCAGGTTCTCCCAGATCCTGGGGGAGGCTGGGGACATTGAGTCCGAGTGGACCATGTTCTTGACCTCCATTGTCAATGCGGCTGCTCGGAGCAATGATCGCAAGGTCTCAGGTGCCTGTCGCGGCGGCAACCCCCGAACCCGGTGGACACCGGAAGTAAGGGATGCTGTCAGGCGGAAGAAGGAGGCCTATCAAGCCTCTTTGGCTTGTGGGACTCCTGAGGCCGTTGACAGGTATCGGCGGGCCAGGCGAGCCGCAGCTTGTGCTGTCACAGAGGCAAAAACCCGGAGCTGGGAGGAGTTCGGGGAGGCCCTGGAGGAGGACTATCCGTCGGCCGCAAAGAAATTCTGGCAAACCGTCCGGCGCGTCAGGAGGTGGAAGCAGTGTTTCACCGTTTACGGTGCCGATGGAGACCTGCTGACCTCGACTGGGGATGTCGTTGGACGGTGGAAGGAATACTTTGAGGACCTCCTAAATCCCACTGTCACGTCTTCCGAAGAGGAAGTAGAGTCTGAGGACTCAACCTCACTGAGGTTGTTGGCAAACTCCTCGGTGGCAGGGCTCCGGGGGTGGATGAGATACACCCTGAGTACCTAAAGTCTCTGGATGTTGTAGGACTGTCTTGGTTGACACATCTCTGCAACATCGTGTGGCGGTCGGGCACAGTGCCTCTGGACTGGCAGATCGGGGTGGTGGTCCCTCTGTTCAAGAAGGGGGACCGGAGGGTGTGTTCCAACTATAGAGGGATCACACTCCTCAGCCTCCCTGGTAAGGTCTATTCCAGGGTACTGGAGAGGAGAATCCGACCGATAGTCGAACCTCGGATTCAGGAGGAGCAGAGTGGTTTTCGTCCTGGTCGTGGAACACTGGACCAGCTCTATACTCTCCATCGGGTGCTCGCGGGTTCATGGGAGTTTGCCCAACCAGTCCACATGTGCTTTGTGGATCTGGAGAAGGCTTTCGACCGTGTCCCACGGGGTGCCCTTTGGGGGGTGCTGCGGGAGTACGGGGTCCGGGGCCCTTTGCTCAGGGCTGTCCGGTCCCTGTATAACCGGAGCAGGAGCTGTGTTCGCATTGCCGGCAGTAAGTCAGACCTGTTCCCAGTGCGTGTTGGACTCCGCCAGGGCTTCCCTTTGTCACCGGTTCTGTTCATTGTTTTTATGGACAGAATTTCTAGGCGCAGTCAGGGGGCGGAGGGGGTCCGGTTTGGAGAGCACAGGATCTCATCTCTGCTGTTTGCAGATGATGTTGTCCTGATGGCTCCATCAAACCTGGACCTGCAACATGCTCTGGGACGGTTTGCAGTCGAGTGTGAAGCAGCCGGGATGAGAATCAGCACCTCCAAATCTGAGGCCATGGTTCTCAACCGGAAAAAATGTGGCTTGCCCTCTCCGGGTGGGTGGGGAGTCCTTGCCCCAAGTGGAGGAGTTCAAGTATCTTGGGGTCTTGTTCACGAGTGAGGGAAGGATGGAACGTGAGATTGACAGGCGGATCGGTGCAGCGTCTGCAGTGATGCGGTCGCTGCATCGGACTGTTGTGGTAAAGAAGGAGCTGAGTCGAAAGACAAAACTCTCGATTTTCCGGTAAATCTGCGTTCCTCCCCTCACCTATGGTCATGAGCTTTGGGTAATGACCAAGAGGATAAGATTGCGCATACAAGCGGTCGAAATGAGTTTCCTCCGCAGTGTAGCTGGGCGCTCCCTTAGAGACAGGGTGAGGAGCTCAGTCACACGGGAGGAGCTCGGAGTAAAGGCTCCTGGGCGCCTCCTGGGCCCCGGGGAAGACCCAGGACACGCTGGAGCACACCTGGGCATTTGCGGCCCCAGGGGCCGGATCAGGCCCTCGGCCTGTTTTAATCCGGCCCTCCTCCCCCCGGGGATCATATGTGTTTTACTCTTAGTTTCTCTTATTTTTAACTGTCTTGGTGCCGTAACATGTGCCTGCACTTGTGTCTTTAATAAAGATGACATGAAATGAATGAATAATAGATTCAGTAGCCAGTATTTTACAGAAAAGTGCTTATTATGATAAGAATTTTTTACACCAATGATCGCGGGCCGGCCCTCCGCCACTCGCCTGGATTCCAATATGGCCCTCGAGGAAAAATAACAGCCCACCCCTGCGCTGGAGGGACTATGTCTCTCAGCTGGCCTAGGAACGCCTCGGGATCCTCCTGGAGGAGTTGGAGGAAGTGTCTGGGGATAAGGAAGTCTGGAAGTCCCTGCTTAGACTGCTGCCCCCGTGACCCGGCCCCGGATAAAGCGAAAGAAGATGGATGGATGGAAATTCAATGATAGATTCTGGCAACTCATTTCCATACATTTTCCAAACCACAAACATAATACTGGAAGAAAACAATTGCTAAGTAAAAAAAAAACCTTAAATGCGCCAGGTTTTGTGTAAAATGTAAAGGTCCAGAGATTTGGAACGATATGGACAGCACTATAAAACAATCTTTCTCTCCAGTCATATTAAAAGAATCACATGACAAAAAACAGGAAAAAACCAAACACACAAAAAGGTTTGAACCAGGTTCAACCCAGAATTATAGACTGATCATATTTTATGTCTGAGAAAACAGGCAAATGTATAATTTAAAAAACGGAGGGCAACCTGAAAAATGCAACATATTAAACATAAAACAATAAAGTAACGTTTTGAGCGAACTCATTGGACTCCTGATCCCGACTCGCTCAAACTGGCTTCCAAGGGGTTACATTAATACGTTTTCATAATTTATAAAGTCAATATATATTAAAAAGAACCCCATCACAAAAAACAGAATTATTGGCTGATCATATTTTACCTGAATTCATGGACAGAGCCAGAGTCAAGACCAGCGACAGCAGCTTCAGTGCAGTCTTCATCTTTTCAGTTTTGTCCGTTTCACCTGTCTTCACCTGTCTTCACCTGTCTTCACCTGTCTAATGCACCTGTCTAATGCACCTGCATCTGTGAGGGAAACTGCTCTGAACTCCTTTTATACGCCACATGTCATTTTGGGAGGAACACGTCACACCCAAGAATAACAGCTGCTGTGTCATAAGCTCCAAAACCGGTTTTACAAAAAGATTTGATCCCTATAGACCCAATATCACATAAAAACACGACCATAATAATACATTTTGCGACTGAAAACTATATTTATAACATATTGTGGCGTTCTAACTTTTTGGGGGCGTGGTCACGTTTGGATCACAAGGAAGTTGTTGTTGTTGGTAAAAAACCTGTACTGACTGTTCTTGAGGTTGTTGTCGTTCCAAAAATGTAAAACCCAGAGAATGGATGGACCATCATGGGGCCTGGTCTGGGTCTTTCAATGATTTCATGCCAGTTATAAACCAAACTTGACAAAGTTAATCTTAATAATGATGTTAACACGTACTAGTGAAATGTGTAGACTAACATGTGCCATTTGAATGTAGTCAGGGCTGTTTTTCTTTTCCTTCTAAGCAGGTAAGATGGAGGTTTTAGATCGGATCTCGACAACGTGAGGAAGAGAACCGACTGCGATCTCGCTTTATTTCACCATTACCAGTTTAAAACCTTTTTATTGCTTTTAGGAACCCTAAAAGCATGGAAAATCTGCCTGATGTCCTATAATCAGGCTCTGCGTAAGGCCCAAACCAGATACTATTCAAATTTAATAGAAGTCAACAAAAATAACACTAGATTTCTTTTCAGCGCTGTAGCCAGGCTAACAAACTGTCACAGCACAGTAGAGAGTACTCTCAGCTCTAATGATTTTCTTCTATTTTTAACAATAAAATAAAAACAATCAGAGATAAATTAGATGAAATTACTCTCACTATTAGCCCTGAACAAGCCCAAGCTGTAAAACTAGTGTCCCATATAAATCCATCAGTAATACTAGAAAGGTTCACTGCTGTTGATCAAAGCAGAGATAACTTCAGCCATTATGTCCTCTAAAACGTCAACTTGTATTTTAGACCCGATTCCAAGCAGACTCCTCAAGACATTCTCCCCTAATTATAGATTCTATTCTTAATATAATAAATACTTCACTAAAAAGTGGTTATGTTCCACAGTCCTTCAAACATGCAGTCATTAATCCGCTTTCTGAAAAAGCCTAATCTTGATCCTGACCAGTTGATAAACTACAGACCTATTTCAAATCAACCCTTTGTCTCTAAAATCCTTGAAAGAGTTGTAGTTAAACAGCTTTGTCGCCATCTACAGGACAATAACTTATTCAAAGTTTCCAGTCAGGGTTCAGAGCCCACCACAG
>BJKM01001311.1:10000-59336 GCA_015082035.1 Chaenogobius annularis | reverse complement strand
CTAACCAAAATATCGTGATATTGTACTGTCAAAAGTCTCAATAATATCGTTGCCTGTCACAGTATATCCAATTACAAGCTCCTCTGCTTAAATGAAATGTTCTGTTGTAGCATCAGCCAGAAAGAACATCGGAACAACATAGACCATGATCCTTTGCTCCATTTCAGAGCAGAAAACGTAAATAAATAACTGTTATAAAGCAATTTAATCTTAATTAGAGGATCATCTCTTTTGACATTCCTTTCAAAAATAATCCTCTCAACAATCTGAAGACTCGACCTATTACAGGGTTTTGGATCACAACGTAACGCCGGACTGTAAAGCGTAATCAAGAGCTAATTCTAAAAACACGAACACGAATAATAACTGTGGGCTTGGGCACTGACCGGTGGCTGTGCGGTCCCTGAACTGCTCGAGCTTCATCAGTGTCGCGTTGGTGAGTTCGTCTAACTCCAGGTCGTTTGGAGTTCTGAAGAACGCTTCCATGCCGTTCACCGTGGTCTACAGGAAACAAATGGTAAACAGGTTAGGTAATTAAAAGGTCTGTCTGTGAGCTGAAAACACTGTAGGCACGTCTGTATTGTACAGAGCTGCACAATATATGGCAAAAGTATTGATACTGCAATGTTGACTATCACAACAACTCAATACTATAACGAGCTAAATGCACAGCGATAACACCAAGGTCCTGCATCTGACAGAAACGGACTGAAAAACTTTCATCGTTTAGAGATTAGGTCTGTTTTGTCTCGCCTTGTCTACTACTATTACTATTACTATTACTATTATTATTATTATTATTATTATTGTTATTGTTATTGTTATTGTTATTATTAAAGTAGTAGTATTGGTATCAGTCATGGTGCATTCCTAATTTTAAAAAGGCCTGAACAATTTTGGAAACATATATTTTCTAACACGCATTGCAACTGTGATTCAATTTGCAGTTCAAAGTTCATATTTTAAACCCGTTCAGGAGCGTCAGTATTTGAGAGAAGACTGAAATTTGAACTGGAAAAGGAATAGAGGAATCCCAAACATTAAGAACATGTTTGTAGAGTTCTAAAGTACAGCGTTAGCAGACATTAGACATTAGTGAGTGGTCTTTAACGACATCTGAGCACTGCAGCCTGACTCACGGCGTCGTAGATGATCTCGAGGGGCTGCGAGTTGACGTGGAGCCTCTGGTTGGCGCACTCGTCGATGGGGTTGGTCTCAAACAGGATGCTGAGCAGAGGAGTGCCCGCCCCCGTGGCAGCTTTCCTCGACGACAGCAGAGTGGGAGCCGCGTGCTCATTGGCCAGGCCCGTGACCTCGAACAGAGTCAGCTGAGCAGTCAGTCTGGGAACCAGGAGTAGGAATTATTCAGCAATACTGCGATTGTAGCCTGGCTCAGCCTAACTTTGAGCTCTGTATGTTGTCAGTACAGAGGCTCTCAGTCTGGACTCCAGCGCTCCAACGTTTATTTACAGTGACGTAAGGTTTGATCTAAGTGTTTTTCATCTTTTTGTATTCAGAATACGGGAGGATAAAATTGTATTGTAGAAAGTACGTTCATTCATTAACTGTCACACAGCGTTTTTCCTATACTAAAGGGTAGTCATGTGAACCTGTGGTCTCACGAGTGCACTTTTCAAACCCAGTGACCATAAGAGCCCCATAAGTGCTCCTCATGTGGGTTACAGCTCCAACACAGCAGTGGCTCTGGGTGCAGCCTGAGCGAGAATCCTTCAGCCCGACACAGAGCTCTTCGTAAACACTATATTCATGTGAAATATAAATAATCGACGCACTTGATGGCCTGAGCCCCCGGCCTCTGCGTCAGCTTGGACTGGAGCCCTGCCACGGTCAGCCGGAGGATCTCGTTCTTGTCTTTCTGGTCTTTGATGGACACAGACAGCTTCTCCATGTGGAAATTCACCATCATGTCCTCGAACTGGAAACATAAGAGGTTGGCGCGTGAGTGGGTGCAGGATATGGCCTTACATAACACAGTGCAGGTACAGTGACTCAGGAGGAAGTGCAGTCTTGTGCTTTGGTCAAAGAGAAGTGATGGACTCACGTCTTTGGGCAGGTTTGGGTTTGCAGCCGTCTCACTGTAACCAATGGCAGTGTAGAGTTTGGCCTTTTCCGCAGGCGTCAGCAGCCCATCAAAACCTAACACAGAGGAATAATGCGGTTATTTTTTTGTTTGTTTGCCATCGCTCCCATCAGTTCATCGCCAAGTAAAATGGAGGAAGTACGCTTGGACCGTCGCTCCTGTCATGAGTATAGAGAGTTCTGTTCAGTGGGTTGAACTGAGACTTCTCGTGTGAGCGGACGGACAGGACTGTAATCATCCGGGAAGGCCAGAGGCGGAGGAATCTGTATCCATGTTAAAGAGGCGTGGTGTAAACAGTACACTATCAGAGAACAGTCATGTGACCCAGACCGTCAACTGTTTGGTCTGTCAATGCGACCATTGCATTTACCCTGAGAATTTGGTAAAGTTAACATTCTTGCCGCTCGGTTGCGAGTCCTCTGTCCACTGCACAAAACTGTTACAGTGGACAGAGGAGTTTATTTATTTTGTATTTATTCAGTGAATGACTGCTGCTGTAGTGAAATTGACCAGAAATGTGTCCAGGCCATTTTAGCTAAGTGTCTTCCACAAAAGCTGCTGGTCTGGACGGCCTGTCAGAGGCTTGGCGCCCGTGAGCTGTTCTGCCCCACAGTTCTGGAAAAGAGCAACAATAATCCCAGTACCAAACAAAGGTTAAAGACTACCATTGTTATGAAATGTTTTGTGAAAGTGAAAGCGAAAGTGGTAAACATGCTTAAGTCAGACGTGGCTACACAGACTTGGCACTACAGATGCAGTCATTCGTCAAATGGTTAGGCACGTTTTATCAGCCTTTGCAACGGTCATTTAATGAATTACTTGTGTTCTTCTTGAGATTGTCTTTCATTATAAAAAAAAAAAAAAATTCTCACTGGACAGGTGCAATACATTCTTGTCACTTTACACGCACAAGCACGTTGGTGGGCTGTGCGATAATGTGGCATGGTCCTACTGTCTGTGTTTGTGTTGAAACTGTATCTCTTTCCTGCTCCTACCTCCGCTCTTTTGCTCCTTCTCCTCGGTCTCGTCCTGATTGCCCCAGTTCCACATCCAGCCGAACCAGCCCTGGGACTCCTCCTCCTCCATCTTCAGCCCCGGGCGGTAGATCTTCAGGCCGGATTTACTCGCCTACAAAAGAAGAAACATTACAACTTCTTCAGGTGCTGGAAACTTCAAATGTACAAAAGTAAAAGTGCAGTACTTGAGCTAAAAAAAAAATATATAGCAATCTGAATTTAAAATCGTTTTTGCAGTGGATACTTTTACTTCACTACATCTGAGAGCATGCATCTGTACTTTTGAGTTCAGGTCCCAGCTTTGAGCAAACAAAAATATATAACTGTTATTACCTCCACCTCGGCCTGCTGCCTCGCTAATGTGATGTTAAAAATATCCAGTGTCTTCTCCAGCTCCTGGAACAAAGCATTGATCAGTGTTTAAAGCTTTCAACTGCACCTTCCCCTAATGTAATGTACGTGATTCATAAGACAACGCTTAACCAAATCATAAACGTCTTCTACAGGGAGTAACGGAAGAAAGAGCTGAAGATAACAAAGCTCTAACAGATAACAGATCTAAAGTGTGCTGAAAACCATTCATATGATTTATTTTTTCTGTATAAAACCTGCAAGAGCTGAAATTGATTAATCCATTTTTCACAAATGGTCAATTTATTATAATTTTTTTTTTTTTTTAAATATACATATACTTTTTTATATTCATATTTATTTATTCATCCATTTATTTATACAGGAAAAGACAACAAATTGACTATTTTTTAACTCTTATAGTAATCGAATCATTCTGACAGTTTAATACACAGACTTTATAACATGCCATGAGCAGAGAGAAGTATTTATTGTCCATTTCCTGTGTTTGTCACTCCGTCATCAAACAAATTAAGTTGATAAAGCCCAAATCAAGCAAATGATCCTTTAGTTTAGCAGTTCAGATGTCAGTCTTCTCTCAAATCCTCAAGCTCCTGGACGAGAAGTTAAAATGTGCACTTTGAACTGAATCTTGACGTAAAAATCAATTTGCAAATCTAATCTTAAATCTCTTTAAATCATATTTATTCTGTCCATATTCTGCACTGCACACAACCAGAGTCAGAGCCACTTATTGTACAAAATAGTGTTGTAGTCTTAATAGTGTTAAGTATTGAGTTATTTCGTTGCGATATCGAATTTTAGTTTTACAGTTCCAATAGTATGTAAAGTCATATTTTTTATATATATATATATATATATATATATATATATATAAAAAACAGCAACATAAAAGCACTTTACATTCAGCTGTACTTTTTTGAAGTACATATTGTATTGAAATGACCAAATTTTCCTTGGAAAATAGTCCCAATTATAACTTTTTAGATTATATTGTGAGCTGAATAGTCCCAATGAAGCTTCTCTTGTCACCTGTAGTTCCCGGAGCAGCTCCTCGCTCGGCTTCTTGTTGGTGATCTTTCTCTTGTACAGCTCTCTGTAGTTTTTCACCTTCTTGCGGTGTTTGCTCATATGGTTCCATGACCACATGTGGAGGCGGGGAATCACGTCCACCTCCAGGACACTCGTTATGACGTACTCCCACCTTAGACACAATGTATGACTTTATTTAATATTAGAAAAAGTATCAACAAGAAGGTAACTAGCTAGCAACCAGCTGGGAATCAAATACAAAAGTGGAGTGATATCATCACAATTTATTATCTTCACACCTTTTGTATTTGTTAACTCTAAGTATTTCTTATATTGTAGTTGGATCGGTTAGAGTCCGCGTGTCTGAGTGCACTGTATAGTCTGCTACATAGTGCAGGACTACGTAGTGAATGGGGGGTCAGGGACTAGGGATGTCACGGTATCAAATTTGAGAGTCTATCGTGAGGAGAAATATCACGATTATCAGCAAAAAGAAAGGAAACATTTATATTGTATTTTTCTATGTTCAAACTAGCAAATATTCCAGTGAGAGAATAACTTTTTATTAAATTTTTTTTAGATTAAGACAGAACAGGACCAGAGAGCGAAATAAAGAACAAAAAAACAAATTCACAGATAGCGATCAGCCAAACATAGACAGAATCCCACTGGGTCCATAGTCGGTCATATTTGTCCACGTTTGTTTAGAACAATTCACCTGCTGACCTTTTAATACAGCAGATCATTTCCAAAACAAAATATAATGGCCACAAATGGATAAAATAATATAAATGTAAGCTTATGGGCCCCTCGTTGTAGCTCTTTTAAGCGTCAGTGATCAGCGCTCCATGGCAACACTCAGAAACACTAAATGTACAACAGAAATAATCTTCGACTACTGAAATAATCGTTCGTTGTTGTCCCACAGTCACTCACCATGTTCTAGCGTTGTTGTGAACCTGAACTTCGCCGGCTCCCTGATAAGGCAGGTTTTTGCTGCTTTTTTAGATATGTAGTTCGATTTATTTTATTTTGTATTTTTTGGAAAAGTTAGTTTTTGAGAGTTATTTTTAAGCATGTTTGAATCTTTTATTTTATTTTTTATTTTTTTACAACATAATAGAAATAAACGAGAACTTTACTTTGACATTTCATGAATTTCTTGCGCGTTGGAGGCGAGCGAGCAGCCGCAAACACGCCGGCGGAGAAGAGTCCGCGCGCGCTCGACTTCCCTCGCAAACGTCCCGTGTTTTAATCCGAACACTGTGACTTTGACGCGAGCTTGACCCGAGCCTGATCCTGCATCACGCGCTCCTGGGGACGCGGGGCCGAGCGCTTACCCATAAAGTGTGTTTCCATGGCAACGCTCCACCGGCTCCACGACCAGACGAAGTCATCTGACATTCAACCTGGAGGGGAACAGACCGATGAGGTGCGGCAAAGTGTAGTCAGTGGATAAACCGTAGTGCATCTTTTTTAGTTGCCGTGGGTTATTTTATATTTAGGAAATGTTTCAGGTCTTTAACTTTTTTTGTGTTGCTGGCCGTCACCTGCTCTTCTCCGTGCTATTATTAATGCTCATTGCTCCATAGAGACGAGCGGGCGACGCCCCTGGGCCGATTGACAGGTCAGATCGGTGGAGAGGCGACCCCTCTCTCACCGTAAGAATCAGGTTTTTTTTTTGGTTGCAATAAAAACACTGTCAAACATCTTCAGAATGCAAGATCGATAACGCCATACTGCTGAACATTCCCGGCAATGTCATAAAATCACCATAGAGACCCCCACCAGAAAAGTTACATTGTGCACTTTAATTAAATTTAATTTAATTTATTATCAGGAAGGGAGTGCTTTGAGATAAAACATATTTTTCAAGGGAGATCTGGCCAAGAGGCAGTAAAAAATCCTAAACATAATCAATTGTAGAACATCTAAAGCATGTAAAATATCTGTCTTTTAAACTGCAATTAAACTGTTTTTCGGAAGGAGCTCAGGAGAATCCGTTTTGAATATTGTTCCAAGCTGCGTAAGAATGGTCAGTGTTAATTCTGGTAATGTGAAGCAGAAGCTGTTGTGAGTGGTGGGAGTTTCACCCGGCTGACAGATATGTGGGCAGTTTTCCTAAAATGGCCTTGGAGATGAAAATAGGCCAATGCTGTCGTCTCCTGAGGCTCAGTGAAGGCCAGGAGAGCAGAGATCTCACAGTGGTGGGTCCTGAAGGCAGAATACTGTGATTGTGTTCAGGCAGGGCTGAGGAGGCTGCGTTCATGTAAATAAGTTTGAGTATTTGAGTTATGTGTTTTTATCCATACATTGTTATTTCATCGTCCCCTGTATTTTTTTCCTATTGCCACATTAGCCCGCAAAAAAAGTAAGCAGATCGACCACATCGAGGTAAAGCCTCGTTAAGTCATTGTTCACTGCTTTTGTTGTTTGTTTTCACATAATTAAGCAAAAGGCTAATTTGAGATTAAGTTGAGATTTCTGAATCTAGTGACAATCCTCTTTTAAAATGACCTCTTCGCGGTGGGACGTGCCTGGAACACCTGCCCAGGGAGGCGTCCAGGCTCTACTCCGAGCTCCTCCCGCGTGACTGAGCTCCTCACCCGCGCTCTAAAGGAGCGCCCCGCCACACGCTCCATCCTTCCCTCGCTCGTAAACAAGACCCAGAGACACTTGAACTCCTCCACTTGAGGCAAGGACTCTCCACCACCCGGAGAGAGCAGGCCACATTTATTCCAGTCGAGAACCATGGCCTTGGAAGTGGAGTTTCTGAGTTTCATCCAAGCCACTTCACACTGCAAACCGTCTTTGTCTACTGTATGAATGTCTGTTTTTAAATTAAGGTTATTTTCAATGGCAAATGAGCCATCAGCGCTGCTCTTTTTGTGAGAAAGATGAGGATGCAATTCTATGTCATTGGAAGGAGACATTTGTTAGTAGGAAATCTTATATTGGCACCGAAACATTAACAGTGGTGAAGAGGAAAAGATGGAGAGGCTGAGGATCTGCTGTTGTAGAGAAGGGGTGGAAGAGGGTTGAAGCTGTCTGGTGTGATAGTCCATATGGTGCATATTTATCATGCTTTTACATCGGTAAAGTTGCTATATGTGAAGAAAAAAAACAAAAAAAACAACGAGTGACAATCTAGGAAGGGACAATTTACAGGACTCCCTAAAATTAAGTTGAATAGCCTTGGTGGAACCTGCCACTTTAATTGTGATTGGAGTAATAGTGTTTTAAGTGAGGCAAATTCCACTGATTGATTGATTCTGGTCTTTGCAGTAGCAGTAGAAGTATACTGAATAGTAGGGGAGTACTTGTGGCCTCATAAGCATCAGTTACAGAAGCTGTCGTAAGTGGGAGTCTACCCTGTCGTGCACTTTAAGAGTAGTGTACGGAAAAGCTTGATATTCGAAACCCATTTTGCCATCAGTCATTAAAGTAACCACGTGGTCCGCTATTAGTTCTGACTGTGTGAAAGGCAAAGGGGGCCCACACAGAAGGAGGAACAAAGTGGAAAGACATTCTTCCTGGTTGTCAATGGCCACTGTTCATAAACTGTTTTTTGTTTTGTTTTTTTGTTTCTGTGTCTGAAAGCTTTTACTTCATTCTGTTTGCTTCCTCTCAGATCTGATTATGAGACATTGTCTCTCCGTTTACAGGTGGAGGTCATTCGCAAACGTCTCCACAAAGACATCCTGCACAACCCGGTGGTGATGCTGAATTTCTGTCCCGACTTGAAGTCCGTCTGCGCCGATCTGAAGAAGGTCCACGGAGAGTTCGTCTTCCTCATCGACCGCAGCGGAAGCATGAGTGGAGTCAATATCAACCGAGTAAAGGTATTTTTAGCAGATGGAATATATTTAGTAGCGCGGGATCCAGACTCTGGAGCTATATTCAGTACAACGGGTTCTCTAAACAGAGGCGTCGAATCAGGTTCCTTTATTTCAGTGACGCATGGGAATTTAGAACATCATCAAACTTCTCTCACCTTATATTGACAGTGTTTTGTGCTTCACTCCCTGATTTGGCATCCAATCAAGCTCAGATGACAACAAAGCCAATCATCCATCTTCGGCCTTGGGGGTCCTGTTACCCTTGTGCTCACTTTCTCCACATTTTGTCACGTTACAGTGTTATTGCAAAATGGATTAACACATTAGGCACATGGCAGCTGCCTGAAGGACTCTCAGACCATGAGAAACAAAAGTCTCCGGTCTGATGAAACTTGGATTGAACTCTGTCTTGAATATCAAGCGTCATGTCTGGAGGAAACCAGGCACTGCTCATCCCCTGGCCAGTACCATCCCTGCAGTGAAGCATGGGGGTGGCAGCATCATGGGAGACGAGTCGGCATCAACAGAAAGATGACTGCGGGAGTTACAGAGGCATCCTTGATGAAAACCTGCCCCAGAAGCTCTGGACCTCAGACTGGAGCCAAGGTTCATCTTCCAACCCTAAGCACACAGCCAGGAGAACCAATAATGTAATTAGTGCCAAAGGAACTTCCACAAAGTATTGACCAAAGGCTGTGAATATTCATGTACAGGTGCTTTTTTGACAACCTTCCAAGCCGTTGTCATTATGGAGTATTGTTTGTAGAATTTCGAGGCTAATAATTGAATACATTTTGGCTGTGACATAAAACATTGTGAAGAACGTGAAGTGCTGTGAATACTTGGATGCACTTACATGTATGTGTCAACCACCACGGCGTTCCTCTGCGGTTTATCCACCACCACAGTGTCTGGTTGGGTTTGCCATTACCATTCTGTCAGTCTGTACCTGGAAGTCCCACAGGATCTTGGCTCGGTCCTTCTCTACCACCTTTGATGGTGTTTCCGGTCCATACTCCGCACAGATGTTCCTCTACACATGCCAGCCACTTGGTCATGGCGCTCCACGTGTGCCTTCTGTGCCAGCATCGTACACCCTGCAGTCATGTGCTGGATTGTCTCTGGGGCCTCTTTGCACAGCCATATACACAATAGTAGCACCAGCACATGCATGGCAGCAGTGGCAGAACTTTAGTAGAATATGCCTGGAATACATTTCTTGTAAGTATTTAAAGTATCCATCTCCTTGAAGCATTTGACCTCCTTTAGTAGAAGCGCCGCTTGTGTGTAACCTGTGTTGTATTTGTTTCCTTTACCGCTGTGTTCGCTTGATATTATTGACTATTGAGCAAACCGCAGTTTCACAAAGAAGCCCTTTCAGTCCCCAGTCTCCTGCAGTTGTTGCTAGGCATTAGGTCGTCCACACACAGGCAGGTAACATCAGCGCACTCCAAGGATCCTCCACTCAAGCCGCTCTTTTAAACCACTCTGCTGCACTTCTAAAAGGAGTTGTTTTTCTATTAGATTCAGAAATAGGATATTGTAGTTTTATTAACACGTTAGGTCAATATTGTTTTATTTCCAGCTGTTGTTTCTGGCTGGTTTAGACCTGATTTAGACCTTGTTTTAATCGTGAATTAGTCCTGTCTTGGCTTGGGTTGAGCGCAGTTTAGTCCAAGTTAATTCCAGGTTTAACCATAATTTAAAGTCCTGGTTTAGTTCTACTTAAGTCCTGTTTTAGTCCTGGTTCATCCCTGTTAGAGATGGGAATATTTTAGGTTAATTGATAATTCACAATATAATCATAAGAACTACAAAATAATACATTTGACCATTTTAGTAGCAAAATAAAGTATTTTTAATTCAATCTATTAATATAAACATACCTAAATGTAGTTTTGAATCTTACGACGGAGAATAAGGGACATTCCAACTAAAAAACATGCAGGCACTATGAGAATAAAGTCGTAACATTTTGACATTTAAATTGCAATTTTAAGTCAAAGTCAGAAAAAGTCGTATTTACACAAATAAAAATCATAATTTTATGAGATTCAAGTCATAGTACTCATATGAAGTCGTACTTCATGAAGTACGACTTCATATGAGTTATTTGTGTGCATACGTTTTACAGCACCACAGGCTTGTGGAGCCGTGCGCACTGCGCAGCAGGGCTCCAGACCCTGTACCGTGGGCCTGGGGCCAGTGCTCCAGACCTGTACCGCCGGCCTGGGGCCAGTGCTCCAGACCCTGTACCGCGGCCTGGGGCCAGTGCTCCAGACCCTGTACCGCGGGCCTGGGGCCAGTGCTCCAGATCCTGTACCGCCGGCCTGGGGCCAGTGCTCCAGACCCTGTACCGCGGGCCTGGGCCAGTGCTCCAGACCCTGTACCGCCGGGCCTGGGGCCAGTGCTCCAGACCCTGTACCGCCGGCCTGGGGCCAGTGCTCCAGACCCTGTACCGCCGGCCTGGGGGCCAGTGCTCCAGACCCTGTACCGCTGGCCTGGGGCCAGTGCTCCAGACCCTGTACCGGCCTGGGCCAGTGCTCCAGACCTTGTTCAGGCCTTGGGGCGTTGAGTACAATTTGTTGTTGTTTATGTTCTGCAGAATTTGGGATCAGGGACAAAACCCAGTTTAAGCTCTGCGTATTGGCCTAAATTTTAAACTTGTGGAGCAACTTTAGATCTAGTTGTGTTTGTTTTTGGCAAATCTAAGCAGTTTCACAGTTGGAATATGTGTGTAAAATGTACTCCGGTGTTGGGTGCACGTGTGTTGTTGGAGCTGTGCTCATGCATGGCCATGTGAGCTCCATGTCTTTATTAGCTATAGTGTCCCCTCATTGTAGTTATCAGCCTGGGCTACAAAGGTGTGTTAGGCTGTAGTTACTCGGATTTAAGAGGTGGAGCGGGTTGTATTTATGGTGTGTGCATGAAATATAATTTTTTGGCTGTGCCAAACACAATCCAAGCGTTAGGAAGGAGAGACTGGGTGAAAAAAAAAAGAAAAAATTGGATTCATTCAACATAGCTCATCCAATAGTGACTCTAATGCGTCTGTTTTACTCTGGCACAACACTGGTGTGACAGCCTGTGGGCTGAGGAGATGCTCAGGCTGCAGACAGCTGTTTTGATGTTCTGTGTGAACAAACAAACAAACACACCATTGGTGCATGGCCCAAAAATGTATCACCACCAAGCACCACTAAGTGTCCAAGGGATGCCAAAAAGATTAGAATTGGTGCGTAAAACAGTAGGTTCCCAGTGCGCACGGCTCCTGGGGCTGCTACAGGGGCTGTGATTATCCACAAGGAGCACGTAAGAACAATGATTGTGAGGAAAGTGCCGTAGAGACACGAAGCAACAGAAGAGCAAAGTAAGTGAATGACTCCGAGGCTCCTCCCCTGTCAGCGGCGGCTGTGGCACGGAGCGGGTCCAGTACGGCTACACCATGGAGAAAGTCAAGGGCTGATCCAGCAGGTTGTGAATGCTGCGTAACAGAAGGGCAGTGGTCTTATAATCAGCAACACGTGGGACATCGTTCTAAAGGCCAGCAAACACACTTTTATGTAGTTCTAAGCTTTTTACTCTTCCAAGCCCATTCTTTGGCTGTGGTGGTCGGCCCTGTGTGGTCGGCCCCTAAACGTTTAAAATGTTAAATGTCACGTTTAAACTGTCAATCTTTATTTTGATTATGACTTATTCTCATAAATTTACAACTTTTTCTTGCTTCAACTTTAATCTCATAAAATTATGACTTTAATGTTGAAATTCACGTCACTACTACTTTATTCTCGTATTTTTATTTATTTTTTTGGAATGGCCCTTATACTCCGTCAAAGAATAGTAACATGAGACAATGGGAATGAAAGAAAATTAAAGATTTCATTGTTGTTTGGTCATGTTCATTGTGAAATAGTGATGTTTAATGATAGTCTTGGTTCAGTCCCTGCTTTAGTCCGAGTTGAATCCTTCTTTAATCCTGTTAAAATGCAGCATGTGTTTTTTCTGCCTGAGAGAGAGTCTGGGCTTAGAAAAACTGACTAAAATCATCCTGGCCCTGTCTTGGCTCTGGTTCTGGTACTTGGTACTGGTCTTGGCTCTGGGTACTGGTACTGGTCTTGGTTCTGGTACTGGTTCTGCACAGCCTGGAATGAACCTTTAGTGTCAGATTTGACTGAGAAGAAGACCGGAAAGCGTTTAATGAACGGCTTATTTCGAACATGAATGTTTTGTTGTGGTCTCTCTCCCCCCTCCCTCTCCCCTTTCTG
The DNA here is from genome assembly GCA_015082035.1 of Chaenogobius annularis. Lineage (NCBI taxonomy): Eukaryota > Metazoa > Chordata > Actinopteri > Gobiiformes > Gobiidae > Chaenogobius > Chaenogobius annularis. The sequence continues at coordinate 46,711 of BJKM01001311.1, read as the reverse complement.
CCCGTCTCTCTCCCTCTCTCTCTCCCCTCCCTGCTCCCTCGCCTCTCTCTCGCCCCCCTCCCTCCTCTCCCCCTCCCTCCTCCCTCCCTCCCTCTCCTCCCTCTCTCTCTCTCGCCCCCCTCCCTCCCTCTCTCTCTCGCCCCCTCCCTCCTCTCTCTTCCCCCCCTCATACTCCCCCTCCCCTCCCTCTCCCTCTCCTCCCTCCCCCTCCTCCCCCCTCCCTCCCTCTCCTCCCTCCCCTCTCCTCCCTCCCCTCCCTTCTCCTCCCTCCCTCTCTCTCCTCCCTCCCTCTCTCCCCCTCCCCTTCTCTCCCCCTCCTCCCTCTCCTCCCTCCCCTCTGCTCCCCCTCCCTCCCTCTCCTCCTCTCCCTCCCCCCTCCCTCTCTCTCTCCCCCCTCCTCCTCCCCCCCTCCCTCCCCTTCTCTCCCCCTCCCCCACTTGTCTCTCCCTGTCGTCTCTTCCTCCTCGCTCAGTTCTTGACAGACACAGACTCTAACCCCTCTCTCTGTCTTTCCTTCTGTCTCTCCTCTTTCTCTCGCTCTGTCCCTCACTGCTTGTCTCTCCTCTTCCTCTCACTGTATCTCTCCTCTTCCTCTCTCTCTGTCTTTCCTCTTTCTCTCGCTCTGTCTCTCACTCTTGTCTCTCCTCTTCTCTCTCGCTCTGTCTCTCTCCTCTTTCTCTCGCTCTCTCTCCTCTTCCTCTCGCTCTGTCTCTCTCTCTGTCTCTCCTCTTTCTCTGTCTCTCCTTTTCCTCTCGCTCTGTCTCTCCTCTTTCTCTCGCTCTCTCTCCTCTTCCTCTCGCTCTGTCTCTCACTCTTGTCTCTCCTCTTCCTCTGTCTCTCCTCTTCCTCTCGCTCTGTCTCTCCTCTTTCTCTCGCTCTTTCTCCTCTTCCTCTCGCTCTGTCTTTCCTCTTTCTCTCGCTCTGTCCCTCACTCTTGTCTCTCCTCTTCCTCTCACTCTATCTCTCCTCTTCCTCTCGCTCTGTCTTTCCTCTTTCTCTCGCTCTGTCTCTCACTCTTGTCTCTCCTCTTCCTCTCACTCTCCTCTTCCTCTCTCTCTGTCTTTTCTCTCTCACTCTGTTCTGAGGATTCTTTGCGTCTGTTTCTTTTCGTGCGTAAGAAGGAGCTTTGAGCACGTTCTGGTCGAGCTGGAGCTCAGACGCTCTGGAGCTCAGACGCTCTGGAGACGCTGGATTACCTTCTTTTCCTCGAACCAAAGATTGTTCTTTTTGGCTTGTTTTCTTTTTGGACTTGTTCTTATTATTGGAACTGTTCACGAAACGGATTTGAACAGATGTAATAAAGAGGGAACTTTTTTAAACAATGAGAAGATTCTCTACGTCATAGAATAAAACAATTTAGTGACGTAACCAACGGTTGTTTAGTGTTCAAACTGAGACTTTTTAAGTACAAGATCTGAAGGATTTAATAATATTATATTATTATATTATATTTTAAGTGTTTTAGACTCTGTGTATTTCAGCAACTTATATAAAATACAACTATTTAATTTTATTTTTTTACTGTCACAATTTTTTAGTGAATTGTTGCAGCTCTAAAATAACATTTTATACCAGAACTTGATCATAAATCAAGTCAAGACCATTACAAACTGCACTGACCTTTTCTCCGTGGACTATTTTCACAATATTCACCTTCATTTTACTTTATTCACCTTCTTTTTTTAACATTATTCACCAGTTTTCTTGAAAAGTCTAGTTTTTCCACACTTTATTCTTCCGTCCGGTTTTTCTCCCGTTTTCCCGCGCACTGACCTGCCGTGTCGCACCATGCCCGTTCCCCGTCGCTGCCCGCGGCTCCCGCCTCTGTCCGTGGTGCTGACTCTCTCTCTCCTCTGTCTCTCCGGCGCGGCGGCAGGGAAGAAGAAGCTGTACATCGGGGCGCTGTTCCCCATGAGCGGCGGCTGGCCCGGCGGTCAGGCCTGTCTGCCCAGCGCCCAGTACGCCATGGACCTGGTCAACAACCGCACCGACATCCTGCCCGACTACGAGATGGAGCTGATCCACTACGACAGCATGGTGAGCGAGGGGGGCGTGGGGGTGGGGACGGGTGAGGAGGGAACCGGACAGGACAGGCAAAACTCACTGAACATACGTCTTATTATTCCGTTAAATCACGGGAAATAAGCACAGCCGGAGCTCAAAGTATTCATTACAAATACTCACGTGATTCGAATTTAATCAAACATTTTTTTGTTATTTTTTGGGTAATTTTCTTGTAATAATTTTTTAATTATGTACTTTTTTGGGTAATTTAATTTGGTTTTTCTTTTTGTACATTTTTTGTACATTTTTTTGGTAATTTCTTTTTTGGGGCATTTTTTGGGGCATTTTGAACACTTTGTAATTAACTAAACTTTTTGTCAAACTTGTTGTAAAAAAGTTTTTGACATCGTACCATCCCTCTGAACTCGAGAACTATGCACTCGGGCCTCAGAACTCCTGCACACAATAGATGGATACCGGATACTGACATTGTGACAGACATCAGACGAACGGAACATGGAAAATCCGGACTTGATTTGGACACGGACAAATTTGACTTGCAATGTGACTTTTATTTTCATTCTTCTGTGTTTTGTTTTTTGTTATTGTTTTTAAGAAGAAATATAAATTATTAATAATATAAAATGATGTAGACAAAAATATAAAACACATCTACACTGACAAAGAATATGTGGATTGCCATAAACACAATAACAGACAAAAGTACATCGCAAACAGGTCCAGGTCTTTTCTCTCAACAGCCTCTCTTTCTTTTTCGTGCTCACTTATTATTATATGTTCCGTGTCTTTCTTAAATGCAGTTTTTGTTCTCGATTCTCTGATTTCCATAAAATCCACTCTTTTCGTGAACTCTGGTTCTGAATCTGGGCTTTTTGGAAATGTCTCTTCCTTTTAGAGCGGAGTGACTTTATTCAGTACTTTGACAATACTTCGGTCAGCGATACGCGGCATTTTCAGCATTTTAAGTTGAACAAAATGGGTATTTAAAGCGCCCCCTACAGGTCGGACGACTCATTGAGCTTTAATGCAGTTAAGATGAACACATTTTGAATTTAGCTAAAAATGACAAACATGTTATCTCAAAAAAGCAAATTTTTTAGGTTTATAATGTCACTTCCTGTTTGTAATTGATGACATCACAGTAGGAAATTACCCAGCAGCCACTGGGCCAAAACTCAATGTTTTTAATTTGACAAATAGAAATATAAGAGAGCGACTTTATTTTGTTGAATTCATGTTTAGAGAGTTAAAAAAAAGTTGTGTAAATTCTGCATAAACTTTGACTGGAATGAGAAATGTTCCTGGTGTGATGTCACTTCCTGTCCCTGCTGTGATGTCACTTCCTGTCATTTTCTACAGATTTTTCAACGTTTTCTCCACGAATACCTGCTCGATCGGTGTAAAACTATAATTTATACGTACGACAGGTTTAAACACACAAATCGAGTCATGTTTGGTACAAAAAAACAGACCACGAAGTGATAAAGTCGGATTGTTTCTCTTGGACCATGAATTTGGTCAAAAAAACGACAGTGATCCACATTGCGTTTGAAGGACGTCGAGCCTGATTTCAGACCGTTACACACGTTCTTAACATTCCCCACCTCGTCCGGCGACCCCCCTGAAACCCTTTCCGCGACCCCCATTTTGAGAACAGCTGGCCTGGCCCACATTTGGGTCCTGGAGCGCGGCGTTTTTTGGGTCATTTTCTTCGCTCAGTTCTTTCGTGGTTCTGTGGGGACTTTCTCTTGGAGTGAAGTTTCGTGTTTCAAAGTCAAAAAGAAGGTTTTGAGTTCAGCCAACATTTATACAAGTTTAAGCTCCAGATTTAAAAGTTCTTTATTAGCCAAGATCAGTGTTTCCCAACCAGGGGGACGCGGAACACTGTGAGAGAAGAAGGTGGAGTTGAGTAGAAGGATCAGACATAAAGATCCTCAAACAGGAAACTAGATTGATAATGATTTAAATGCCCTCGTAAACACTTTTTACACACGTCAGCAGGAACAAAAGGTCCATGTTGTTCACTGGTCCGTCTTCAGTGTGACTAAGGTTCTGGTCTTCATGTGACTAATTCTGGCTTCATGTAAGGTTCTGGTCTTCAGTGTGACTAAGTTCTGTCTCAGTGCTAACCTTCTGGTCCGTCTTCAGTGTGACTAAGGTTCTGGTCTTCAGTGTGACTAAGGTTCTGGTCTTCAGTGACTAACTTCTGGCTCATGTCTCTGTCGTCTTCAGTGTGACTAAAGGTTCTGGTCTTCATGTGACTAAGTTTGCTGTACTAAGTCGTTTCAGTTGACTAATCTGTCTAGACTAACTTCTGTTGTCTTCAGTGTGACTAACTTCTGTCTTCAGTGTGACTAACCTTCTGGTCTCAGTGTGACTAACCTTCTGGTCCGTCTTCAGTGTGACTAATCTGGTCTGTCTTCAGTGTGACTAACGTTCTGGTCTTCAGTGTGACTAACCTTCTGGTCTTCAAGTGTGACTAACCTTCTGGTCCGTCTTCAGTGTGAACTAACGTTCTGGTCTTCAGTGTGACTAAGTCTCAGGACTAACGTTCGTGGTCTTCAGTGTGACTAACCTTCTGGTTTCTTCAGTGTGACTAACCTTCTGGTCTTCAGTTTGACTAACCTTCTTCGCGTCTTCAGTGCGACCCTGAGAGAACCACGAAGCTCTGTACGACCTCCTCTACACGGAGCCCATAAAGATCGTGCTGATGCCTGGCTGTAGCGGGGTCTCCACTCTGGTGGGAGAAAGCTGCGCGCATGTGGAACCTCATCGTGGTGAGGGCTAATGCTAATGCTAATACTAAGTGGAAAGACAAGAGGGCGGTTCTTTGGTAGACCGGCCAGGACCGGGCCTCATTTTAGTCGAAGAACAGTTTATAACGGCAGGTTCTGGGGGCGTGGCATATGTGTTCCCTACACTACTAATACTATAGTTGTAGTACTACGACCTACAGGTTGGTGGTGCAAACACAGCTTGCCTCAGGTGAATACTGCCGTTGTGTCCTTGGGCAGGACACTCAACCTGCCCGCCCCAGTGTGTGCGTGCTCTGGTGTGTGATGTGTGTGTGAAATAGTGAATGGCCCTTTGATGTAAAGGGCCTTGAAAGATAGAAAAGTGCTATTTAAATGTGACCATTTTTATATTCACTACTCGTCCAGATTTAGTGTTTAGTCCTGTCTATCAGTCCTTGTTTAGTCCTGGTTTAGTCCTGGTTTAGTTTTGGAGTTGAGACAGTGCGTTGGAAGGCAGGAGGTGAAGTGTCTTGGGGGGAAGTTTGTCCTGCTCTGGTCCGGTCTTCACAGTTTGTCTCCTCGCTCAGCTCTCGTACGGCTCCAGTTCCCCGGCTCTGTCCAATCGCCAGCGCTTCCCGACGTTCTTCCGGACTCATCCCTCGGCGACGCTCCACAATCCCACCCGAGTGCAGCTGTTCCAGAAGTGGAAGTGGACGCGCATCGCCACCATCCAGCAGACCACCGAAGTCTTCACCTCCGTCAGTGTCCTCCTCGAACACATACTTGGGTGTTTTACGGTTTCTCAGTAGACCTTTTAAAGACGTGAACCTGCTTTTGTCCTCCCAGACTCTGGACGACCTGGAGCAGCGCACGAAGGAGGCCGGGATCGAGATCAGCGTCCGACAGTCGTTCCTCACCGACCCGGCGGTGGCCGTGAAGAACCTCAAGGTGCTTCAAGAGGCCGTTAGCGTTAGCATTATCCTTCCCCGCGGGCCGCTCTCGCTCATTAGCATTAGCGCTAGCACACGCCGCTGCGGTAAGAGCGGGCGATGAAGGCGTGGTGCTAACTCCCCGCGCGCTCTGATGGCTTTGTGTGGCTCCAGCTGCAGCCCCTTCTGGCCGTTTGAATCGCTGCGTCTGTGAAAAGACGGCTTGAAATATGAACGATGAAACTGTAAACAAACCAAGGCCCACGATTTGGTCACACGTCGATGTGATAAGATTTGAAATTGTATCGACACCAAAAACGTGCGCATCATCTCCATCTGGCAAATAGTTAGATAAAAAGACCCTGAATCAAACTAGAAAATGTAATGACTCGACCACGCCCACGCAACTTTCTCTGGGGACGAGGTGCAACATGAAACAACACATAGAATAGCAAAAAATAAAAATGGAATTCAATTATTAATAATAATAATATCAATAATAATGACAATAATAATAACAATAGTAATAATAATAATAATAGTAGTAGTAGTAGTAGTAGTAGTAGTAGTAGTAATAATAATAGTAATAGTATAATAATAATAGATAATAATAATAGTAGTAATAGTAGTAGTAATAATAATAATAGTAATAGTAGTAATAATAATAGTAGTAATAGTAGTAGTAGTAGTGATAATAATAATAATGATAATAATAATAGTAGTAAGTAGTAATAGTAATAATAATAATAGTAGTAGTAATAATAGTAGTAATAGTAGTGATAATAGTAATAATAATAGTAGTAATAGTAGTAGTAGTAGTAGTAATAATAATAGTAGTAGTAGTAGTAATAATAGTAGTAATAGTAGTTGTAGTAGTAGTAGTAGTAGTAGTAATAATAATAATAATAATAATAATAATAATAATAATAGTAGTAGTAGTAGTGATAATAATAATAATATAATAATGCATGAATAAAAAAAATTGGTTAACTAAATAATAAATAATAATAATAAAAAATAAACTTATACTAAATACTCTGACTGAATATATACACTACAATTTACAATATTAATCTAATATAAGAAGTAAATATATGTGCAAGAAAGCCTCAAATACAAACAACATATTTCAAACATTTAAACAAAATGTATCAAAAAGCAGCACTTTTCTGCTAAATAAAAGTAAATATAATACTGTCATAGAACGTCACGGTCTTCACACCACATCAGGGACATTTTGTGGTTCATTTGACTGTCTGTTCACACACTGTTTTCACTGTTGTTTCCCCAGCGACAGGACGCCCGGATCATCGTGGGTCTGTTCTACGAGACGGAGGCGAGGAAAGTCTTCTGCGAGGTCAGTGCCGGTCGCTAACGAGACTCCGCTCGTCACAAGTGTCGGAGCGAGACGCGTTTCCAAGGAGCCGTCTGCGTCAGGGGAGCAGTTCGGAATATGAAACGGCGTTATGCAAATCCGAGCTTGTTAACCTTGAGAGGCAGAGCTTTTTGACAACGTAAAACAAGGCACAGTTTACATAATAAACATCTACGGCTGAATTATTGGCATCGTTCCGGCGGCGTCAGCGTTCTCCCGCCGCATCGTTAATAACGCCGCAGTGTTTTTAAAAGGACACACATTTAACCTTATTGGAGCTTTTTAACCACGCGATTTCAATGCCAAAAAAGTTAACGGGTTACTGTGGAAAACGGGGCGTGGTCTGTCAAAAAAAAAAAAATGTGCTAAAGAGAGAAGGCGGAGTTCTGCTCGATGCGTCAAGGCGACGAGAGCGACGGACCTCGTGAAGATTTTGGAGAGACGGGCGCAAGGTTTTGTGGAGTTTTGCGGCGTTTTGTTGCCGCCAAAAGTGTACAGTCCAAAAGTATCCATCTGTCGTTCCCATCGCAGGAGTTGTACGTCCCAGGCACATCGTTTTGAAGTCAAGTCAGGTGTTGGATGTGTTTATTAAACCCCTTACGCTCAGGACGTTCCATGCGTTTCATTTTACACATGCTCGATGTGTAAAAGTACCGCAGTAACTCACAAATAATAAATGACCCTAAAGTAAAATAAATACATTATAGGACATTTTTGCTTTATTAAAAACTCAATTTGAGTGAATTTTAGCTTCAGTTGTTTTTAAAAAAGAATTGTCAAAAGCTCAAACTAGTGTCGGACTTCCTCGTTTCTATTTATAATCCGAGTGAATCTGACATCAGAGTCCAAAACTACAGAGTCTCAGCTTCACAAAGCGCTCCAAAGGTCCAGTCAGGTCAGTCCAGTTCATGAGAATCCCAAAACGCCTGAGAAGGACGAGCAGCCACGGTTTTTCTCCAGTACTTTCCTCCTGAAGCTGAAACGGTTTTCTCAGATTTTATTCCAGATCAATCTTCTTACAACAACAGCACATTATGTTTTTGGTTCAAATAAAACTCCTCCGTTCAGACTCATTATTCGTGTGCACCTGCCTGTCACTCATCAGAGACGAGTGGGAGGACTTCATTTACATCTGTGAGACTTTAAACAGATATTAGTGACATTAATGATGCATTCACCCATTCACCGGGTCTGAAACTGTGGAAAAACCAGGTTAAAGCAGGGCTAAACCAGGACTAAACCAGGACTAAACCAGGTCTAAACCAGGACTAAACCAGGACTAAACCAGGGTTAAACCAGGGTTAAACCAGGACTAAACCAGGACTAAACCAGGTCTAAACCAGGACTAAACCAGGACTAAACCAGGACTAAACCAGGACTAAACCAGGTCTAAACCAGGTCTAAACCAGGGCTAAACCAGGAGCTAAACCAAGGACTAAAACCAGGCTAAACCAGGTCTAAACCAGGTCTAAAACCAGGGCTAAACCAGAGCTAAACGAGGCTAAACCAGGTCTAAACCAGGACTAAACCAGGACTAAACAGGACTAAACCAGGTCTAAACAGGTCTAAACCCAGGTCTAAAACCAGGCTAAACAGGTCTAAACCAGGACTAAACCAGGTCTAAACCAGGTCTAAACCAGGACTAAACCAGGTCTAAACCAGGACTAAACCAGGACTAAACCAGTCTAAACCAGGACTAAACCAGGACTAAACCAGGACTAAACCAGGGTTAAACCAGGGTTAAACCAAACCAGGTCTAAACCAGGTCTAAACCAGGACTAAACCAGGTTTAAACCAGGGTTAAACCAGGACTAAACTAGGGTTAAACCCAAGACTAAACCAAGACTAAACCAAGACTAAACAGGATTAAACCATGACTAAACAAGGACTAAACAAGGACTAAACCAGGACTAAACAAGGACTAAACCAGGACTAAACCATGACTAAACCAGGACTAAACCAGGACTAAACAAGGACTAAACCAGGACTAAACCCAGGTTAAACCAGGACTAAACCAGGACTAAACCAGGACTAAACCAGGACTAAACAAACTAAAACAGAAGGTTAACCACTAAACTAACAGATTAAACAAGGGTTAACCAGGGTTAAACCAGGTCTAAACCAGGATTAAACCAGGACTAAACCAGGACTAAACAGGACTAAACCAGGACTAAACCAGGACTAAACAGGTCTAAGTGACTCACAGCTTGTGGTTAACATCAGAGTCTGTTTTGGTGCACATCTTGGGCAGGATCCTTCACATTTCTTGTGGATTGCAGGTGTTCAAGGAGAAGTTGTACGGTAAGAAGTACGTGTGGTTCCTGATTGGCTGGTACGCGGACAACTGGTTCAAAATCAAGGACCCGGCCATAAACTGCACCTGTGGAGAACATCTGACGCTGAGGCTGTGGAGGGATCACTGTGACCACCTGAGATCGTCATGCTCAACCCCGAGACGCTGAAGGTCTGGGTGAACCTCCAACCTGGTGAAGACTCCCTCTGAACCTCCTCTGCTCCCTTCTGAACCTGCCTCTGAACCTCCCTCTGAACCTCCCTCTCCTCCCTCTGAACCTCCCTCTGAACCTCCTTCTGAACCTCTCTGGACCTCCCTCCGTCTGAACCTGCTCCTCTGAACCTGTCTCCTCTGAACCTGCTCCTCTGAACCTTCTCCTCTGACTCTGCTCCTCTGAACCTGCTCCTCTGAACCTCCTCTGAACCTGCTCCTCTGAACCTGCTCCTCTGAACCTGCTCCTACTCTTCTTTAGGGGAGATTATTTTGTCAGAGACTTGAAGTCGAAAAGCAGAAAAAGTGTTTTCGAAAATAAGAAACTTTCTTACACATCTAAACCCTCCAGTAAAGTACATTTACATTTTAGCTTCCATCCTTCCTTTCTCTCTATTATACTTCTCCGGGGCCGTGTCATGGAGGAAGGGACTTCCCTCACCCCAGACACTTCCTCCAGCTCCTCTGAGAGGATCTGGAGTCGTCCAGGGTCTTCCCCGGGGTGTGTTCAGGTTCTAGAGCCTAACCCCGAGCCTCAGCTGCTCTTATCCACGTGGAGGAGCAGCGGCTCTATTCCGAGCTCCTCCCCCTATCGCTAAGGGAACTGTCACTCTCACGCTCCACCCTTCACTCACTCTGAACAAGACCTGAGATACTTGAACTCCTCGATTTGGAGGCTCTGATTTCAACTGAACTAATAGGTCCTAAAGATAGTCCCTTCACAACATATTTGTTCATGTTCCTGTGCAATGGAACGCTAGTGGACGAGCTCTTGAGGGAAACGTCCTCTGTGACACGTACGGCGAGTATCTGCTCATGAATTCCATTGTTCGTTTGGAATCATCTCAAAGTCGTCCTAAAACTCGACTTTTGTTGCATTTTTAAACTGTCGTTGCAAATCATTTCAACAGTTTATTTCCTGCTCTTGTGAGACGTTCTGAGATTTTCCATCTCTTGAGCCTTTGTGTCGGCTCATTGAAATTCCCACGCTGCGTTTGGTATTTGAACGCACCGCTGGAGACGGGAAACGAGCTGACGAGGCCCGACTTTATCGGGAGCGATCTCTGCAGACGCCGTCTCCTCCTCACAACAGGAACAAGGAGATAAGAGCGGAGGAGCCGCTCACACACAGGAGAGAAAAGTGCAAAGAAGGAAGGAAGGAGGAGACAGGAAGGAAGAGACAAGGAAGGAAGGAAGAGGAACAAGAAAGAAGGAAGGAGGAGCCGCTCACCACAGGAGGAGAAAAGTGCAAGGAAGGAAGGAAGGAGGAGACAAGGAAGGAAGGAAGGAGGAGACAGGAGGAAAGGAAGGAAGGAGAAGAAAGGAAGGAAGGAAGGAAGGAAAGGAGGGAAGGAAGGAAGGAGGAGACAAGAAGAAGGAAGGAGAAGACAAGGAAGGAAGGAAGAAGGAAGGGAGGAAGGAGGAAGGAGGAGAAGGAGGAAGGAAGGAAGAAGGAAGAAGGAAGAAGGGGAGGAGGAGAAAGGAAGGAAGGAAGGAGGAGAGAGCAAGGAAGGAAGGAGAAGAAGGAGGAGGAAGGAGGAGAAGGAAGGAAGGAAGAGGAAGGGAAGGAAGGGGAGGAGAGGAGAGATGAGGAAGAGGAAGGATGGAGAAAGAAAGGAAGAAGGGAGAGCGAGAGGAGGAAGAGGAGGAGGAGCAAGGAGCAGGGAGCAGAGGAGCAGGAGAGACGAGAGGAGCAGAGTCAGAGCAGAGGAGCAGAGAGTCAGAGGAGCAGAGAGTCAGAGAGCAGAGAGGAGCAGAGGAGCAGAGTCAGAGAGCAGAGCAGAGAGCAGAGAGCAGAGGAGCAGAGGAGCAGAGAGGAGCAGAGAGGAGCAGAGGCAGAGGAGCAGAGGAGCAGAGGAGCAGAGTCAGAGGAGCAGAGGAGCAGAGTCAGAGAGCAGAGGAGCAGAGGAGAGAGAGAGAGGAGCAGAGTCAGAGAGCAGAGAGTCAGAGGAGCAGAGGAGCAGAGGAGCAGAGAGGAGCAGAGCAGAGAGCAGAGGAGCAGAGTCAGAGGAGCAGAGGAGCAGAGTCAGAGGAGGCAGAGGAGCAGAGGAGCAGAGGAGAGGAGCAGAGGAGCAGAGTCAGAGGAGCAGAGGAGCAGAGTCAGAGAGCAGAGGAGCAGAGGAGCAGAGTCAGAGGAGCAGAGTCAGAGGAGCAGAGGATGAGCGCTCTCCTCTCTCTCAGACTTCGCAGGAGTTCCTGGAGGAGCTGATGTCTCGTCTCGGGGGGAAGAACCCGGAGGAGACGGGGGGCTTCCAGGAGGCCCCCCTGGCCTTCGACGCCGTCTGGGCCCTCGCTCTGGCCCTGAACAAAACCTCAGAGCGACTCAAGGCTAAAGGGCGCCGCCTGGAGGACTTCAACTACAACAACCACGACATCACCTCGGAGATCTACCGCGCGCTCAACACCAGCTCCTTCGAGGGCGTGTCCGTGAGTGAAAACACATTACTCATTTACATAAAAATACAGACATAAATGAAAGTAGAATTACATCATAGCTTTAGTTTTGATAGCGTTAGCGAATCGATATCGCAACAAACTTAAAGGGCCCAAGGTTTGTACCATGTTCTGACTTTATTCTGTGTATTTGTACCTGTCGTACGTATAAATGATACTTTTACACCGATCGAGCAGGTATTTGTGGGGAAAACGTTTAAAAACTCTGTAGAAAATGACAGGAAGTGACATCACACCAGGGTCAGGAAGTGACATCACACCAGGAACAGTTCTCATTCCGGTCAAAGTTTATGCAGAATTTACACAAAGAAACAACTTTTTTGACTCTCTAAACAAGAATTCAACAAAATATATTTTTGTTTGTCAAATTTTAAAAACGGTGACATCAGATGAGTTTTGCCCCAGTGGCTGCTGGGTAATTTCCTACTGTGATGTCATTAATTACAAACAAGAAGTGGAATTATAAACCTAAAGAATTAGCCATTCGGGGATAAATTAAATATATTTATCTTAACTGTATTTTAGTTCAATGAGTCGTCCGACCTGTAGGGGGCGCTTTAATGTATATCGTAGTAATGCCAAGGTCCTCTTAAATTGACTTTTTTTTAAATGTTGAAAAAGTTTGATTTTCATTCCGGCTTTTCTTTGTTCAGTCTAAATTAGCCTTAGTTTAGTTCCAGTTTAGCCTCGGTTTAGCCCTGGCTTAGCCCCGGTTTAGCCACGGCTTAGCCCCGGCTTAGCCCCGGTTTAGCCCCGGTTTAGCCCCGGCTTAGCCCCGGGGTTTAGCGGTTTAGCCCGGTTTAGCCCCTAGCGCTTGCCCCGGTTTACGCCGGTTTGGGCCCGGTTAGCCCGGTTTTAGCCGGCTTTAGCCGGTTTAGCCGCTCCCGGTTTAGCCCCGGTTTAGCCCCGGTTTAGCCCGGCTTAGCCTCTTAGCCCGGTTTAGCGCGCGTTTTAGCCGTTTGCCCCGGTTAGCGGGTTTTAGCCCGGTATTAGCCTCTTAGCCCTTTAGCCGCCGGTTTAGCCCGCTTTAAGCCCGGTTTAGCCCGGTTTAGCCCGGTTTGCCCGGTTAGCCCTCGGTTTTAGCACCTGCTTTAGCCACTCGTTTAGTCCCGGTTTAGCCTGGCTTTAGCGCGGTTTAGCCTCCGGTTTTAGCCCAGCTTGCCGTTTAGCCTCGCGTTTAGCCTCGGTTTATAGCCCGGTTTAGCCCTGGTTAAGCCCTGTTTAGCCCGGTTTAGCCCGGTTTAGCAACTGTTTAGTCCCCGGCTTAGCCCTCGGTTTAGCGCTGGTTAGCCGGTTAGCCTTGGTTTAGCCTAGCCCTGGTTTAGCCCTGCTTTAGCCGGTTAGCCAGGTTTTAGCCGTTTAGCCCCGGGCCGGTTTAGCCCCGGTTTAGCCCGCGCTTAGCCTGTTTAGGTTTAGCCCGGTTTAGCCCGGTTTAGCCCGGTTTAGCCCCGGTTTAGCCCCGGTTTAGCCCGGTTTAGCCCCGGTTTAGCCTCGGTTGAGTTTTTACACCGTGGTACCGCTCCAGTCGACCGGCTCAGGGGTAAACTTCGTGTCTGTTCCGCTCTTCTCCCCAGGGTCACGTGGTGTTCGACGCTCAGGGCTCCAGGATGGCCATGACGCTCATCGAACAACTGCAAGGTAAAAAAACACAAACGTATCGTTAGCGTTCGACCGGTGCAGATCGTCTAGAGTCGAGAGACACCGATGAACTCTGACCTTTGACCGTTCGCCCCAAATGACTTTGAATTGACAACAAACGCTCACAAACATCGACTACAAACTGGAAAAGAGCGGTAAAGTCACGGTTAGTGCACTTTAAATAAAGCTTCATGAGTCCTTCACGCAGCGGGCGGGGCCAAAAAGACTTTATTTATAACGCACTTTAAAACGACCAGAGTGAACAAAGTGCGACAATATGAAACCCTCAAATACAACAATTTTTAACATAAAACAACAAAAACATACATAATGCAAGAGAGAGAAAGAAGGGGGAAATATACATATAACATAAAAAAAAATATAATTAAAAATATATAATACTAACTAAATACTACTACTACTACTACTAATAATAATAATAATAATAATAATAATAATAATAATACAAAAACGGTAAAACACCAATAAAACAGAATGGGCAAAGTAAACAAAGTGGTTTTTTTAATCAGAAGAAAAAAGAAGGAACTACGGTTGTTTTGAACGTTTCGGGCCTCAAATCTCCAGGTGAAATGATGTCATCCCTGATGCTTTTCAGGAGGGATGTACAAGAAGATCGGTTACTACGACAGCTCCCAGAAGAACCTGTCCTGGTTCGGCAACGACGTCTGGATCGGTGAGTCACAAAACTCGCTTTTGAAAAGGTCATTATGACTCCACTCAATTACACTTTAAAAATGTAATTGAGTGGATGTAGTTTGAGCAGTTTGGTGAAAACTGCACTTTAAAAACACAGAGGAGCTCTTCTGGATGACCACCTGATGATGTCATGAGGTGGGGTGAATGTTTAGGGAGCGGGAGGCAGAGGAAATGAAGTTTACAGTTGACTCTTTTCTGTCTTTTTTACTGCGATAAAATTGTGATTGCGTTTGTTGTTCTGCGAATCCCGTCGACTGCAACGTCTTTCACAACGTGCAGACGATCGCCTCTCCGCAGAGCTGAGCTGTAACTTGGCCTGCTGGTCTCCATGCAGTAATGTGTTTAACTCCTTAAGTTTGGAGCTTATTTGTCCCAAAACGTCCGACTAAAATGAGCCTTAATTCTGAACGTTTGAAGTTGAAACAAACGTGTGGATTCAGATTTACTCTAAATATGAGAGGAAACGACAGTTTCTATGGTAAATAAATATAAGTGATGTTGAATTCTTTTTTTGGGTTTTACCATTAAAAAAACTGAAGCGAATGTCACTAAATATTTGTTTTAGGGACTTGTAATAAAGTAAATAACGTCCTGGCAGAATCCAAATAAAAGGCCTATTATTATTTATTTTTTTAAATGTTATTTTATTATTATTATTATTATTATTATTATTATTATTATTATTTATTGCTGTTATTATTATTACTATTATTATTTTTATTATTATTGTGATTATTATTATTATTACTATTATTATTGTTGTTGTTGTTATTATTATTTTTTTTATAACTATTATTTTTATTATTATTATTTTATTGTTATTGTTTGTTATTTATTAATTACTATTATTATTTGTATTATTACGAATTATTATTACTATATTATTATTATTATTATTGTATTGTTATTATTATATTTTTTATTATTATTATTATTTGTAGAACAGCCTGAAACGAGAGAGTTACAGTTTTATTTTTTTCGATTGAAGTTCCTTTTATCAGATGGTGGAAAAAAAGAAACAATTGTTTGTTTTGGAGATTGAATCAATTAAAACAAATAAAAACGAGCTCAAAAAGAGGCGTAAACCGAGGACGAAGTGACATTTTCTGCTCTGTCCACGCTTTGTGCCGGTCTTGAAGCTCAGACACGGCAACATTTCCGCACATTCCTGAAGGCTTGTTGTGAGAATATCGTGTGAATATCGTCAAGAAACTGGACAAAAAAAGAACGATAACAAAAGAGAAAAGTTTAGTTTTATTATTTTGTTTTCGGTTTCCAAAACGCGGAACACAAAATCCACCACGTTCTCGCCGTTCGGGAGCCGCTTCAGGTCCCGTCGCTTCCATCAGCTGTCGCCATAACAACATCCCCACTGCTCCAGCCTCCCCCCCCCCACCCCTCCTCCGTCGCCGTGGCAACCGCCTGCGCTCAGGTGCCCATGGAAACAAACAAACGCCAGGCCACAGACACAGCGCCGTGTGACCGGAAAGCACGTTCTGGGACTTTCTGCCGAGCGCCCGCCAGTGCCCTGAATCTGACTCAAAACTGGTCGAACACAAAATCAGGCTACCATCGCCACTGCTAATTTGTTTCGATGGTTAAAGATATAGAATGCACATGTGCGGCTGAACGCGCCTGGATGGAGAACGTTTGTGAATGAAGCGCGATCATCTCCGAAACGCTGAAGGAGTTTCATCGTTTTTCGCATTTAGATTGACTTTGTCTTTGTTGCCAAAAAAAAAGAAAAAGAAGAAGGCGTTTTCGTGCGTGTTTTCGCGTCTGTTCGGTCCAGATAGTGATTACGATGATTAGTCGATGAAACGAGGGTGGCCAATGTCCCCTTTTACCCGGGACAGTCCCAGTTTTGAGCCCGGTGTCCCATGTCTCAGCAGATGTTTCCAAAACCACTGATTTGTCCCAGGTTCATCCAAGACATGTCCCAGTTTTGAGCAACTTTGAGACCACCGCCGACAGTGTGAAGAGGGGATATATTATTCGTTTCTTTAGCCCAACAACTCGAGAAAAACCCTGGACTTTGGAGTAACCAAAACACAACAAGATGCACTCATTTCCACCGATAAAAGTCTCTCTAATCTCAATTAACGTGAACATTTTAAACGCGTCTAAATGAACGGCAGTTTCAGGACCAATCCACAAGGACGCTCGTGCGGCGTTTCAACGACAGAGTTTAGACCGAACTCGACTCCACGGCGACATTCAGGGTTGAAAAAGGACATTATCTGACCTAAAGAACCGTGTGTGCGTGCGTGTGCGTGTGTGTGTGCGTCGTGTGGTGTGCGGTTGTGTGTGTGCGGTTGTGCTGAACACCCGCGCTCAGATAAAAGGTGTTTTCGGGCCGATTGGCCGAGCGCGGCGATCCAGGCGGTACCGGTCTTATTCGGCGCGCGCGCTGGCTCTGGTTCAACACAAGCGTTCAGCTGAAGGTGAAACTGGGAACGTGCCTGTGGGGAGTTTAAGTCGCGCGACTCGGTCCAGGGAAATTGCCGAATGTTCTGATCTGAGGGAAGTTGTGCAGAAAACTTGACTTTCTGCAGGTTGTGTTATTTAGATTTGTGTGTTTTAAATCTTTTAGCTCTCATCAAAGTCTGGAACGTGTGTGTCATTTTGAAGAGATTTAGGGCTAACGATAATGCGTTATTAGTCTTAAATTGGCCTTACTCAGTGGTGTAAGGCTCGTTTATAGCCACAGCTGCCCTGGGGCACCACATTGGCACAATTTAGTTTTTTCTTTTTCAAACTGAAAGAAAAGAGAGAAGATTTTTTTAAAAACACACACACACACACACACACACAAGGCAAAAAAAGGAGAATAATAATATAAGGTCAATACTTAAAAGGGCGGGGCCAGAGAAAACAGATTGGCTCGTTAAAGAATAAAAATAAAATCCCATGAAAAGAAGTCACATACGTTTCAAAATAATGGTCCCATTTGGGCCGGATTCTTTGAAATGTTTCCGTTTCCAGGTCCAGGTTCCAGTCGTTAGTCGTCGGTGCAGTTTGTGTCTCAGAGGTATCCATCTGTATGGTCCATGGCAGGGGTTTGGAAGCCCAGGTTCACAGTTCTGAACCTGAGTGGGACGTCAGAAACAGACTGCAGCGCCTTGTTCATGTCCATCCAATATTTATGTTTATGGCACAGTGACAGTGTGTGCCCCCCCCCGTGTCCCCCTCTCTCAGGAGCCGGACCGCCCGCAGACCGCACCGTGGTGAGGGAGGAGTACCGCTATCTGTCTCAGAAGCTGTTCGCCGCCGTCTCCGTCTTCGCTGGTCTCGGGATCCTCCTGGGAATCGTGTGCCTCACCTTCAACATCTACAACAGCAACGTCCGGTACGAGCGCTCCACGGGGTCTTTTATGACCCCCAGGACTAACGTGGGTCTTTAAGGGGTCTTTTATGACCTCCAGGACTAACGTGGGTCTTTAAGGGGTCTTTTTACTCCACCTAGGACTAACGCAGGTCTTTAAGGGGTCTTATATGACCTCCAGGACTAAGACGGGTCTTTACGGGGTCTTTTACACCTTCCAGGACTACGCAGGTCTTTAAGGGGCACGGGGTCTTTTAATTTAAGGGGTCTTTACGGGGTCTTTTTAAACCTCCCAGGACTAACGTGGGTCTTTATTCAGTCTTTTTAATCTCCCAGGACAAACACGGGTCTTTACGGGGTCTTTTTACACCTCCCAGGACTATCGCACATCTTTACGGGGTACGGGGTCTTTACGGGGTCTTTACGGGGTCTTTTTATGACAGTCTTTCTCTCCCGCGCAGGTACATCCAGAACTCTCAGCCGTACCTGAACAACATGACGGCCGTGGGCTGCATGATGGCTCTGGCCGCCGTCTTCCCGCTGGGCATCGACGGGCACCACATCCACCGCTCGCAGTTCCCCGTCGTCTGCCAGGTGAGTCCGTCGAAAGGGGGGAAAAAAAGGCAAATGCGGCGCACAAGCCCCCCTCTCGACTGAATCCCCTGCTGTTTGTCGTCCAGTTCCGCCTGTGGCTCCTGGGCCTGGGCTTCAGCGTGGCGTACGGCAGCATGTTCACGAAGATCTGGTGGGTCCACACGCTCTTCACCAAGAAGGACGAGAAGAACGAGAAGAAGAAGGTGCGTCGCAAACACACGTCGGCGTCCGTAAAGCCTTACAATGTCGCACAAACAGGTCATTATCGAGTCCAGAGCTCCACAGTCCAAAAAACAACCCTACTTGTGTTTTTTGTGTTGTTGTCGGACTCTAAAGCCTCGTTCACATCATTTAAAGTTCTCCTGTCTTAGTTTGGTGGTGTAGAACCTGCGGTAAATACTTATCATAGTTTTACTTGTTTAAGTTGCAGTTTGAGAAAGACTGAATGCCCCCCCTCGTCCCCTGACCCCTCGTACATGCCACAGTCCTGTACTATTTAGCTGGCTTTATTCGGACACTCCGCTCGCTACTTTCTCCTCGCCGCGGGTCCGAGTGGGAAAAAAAAGTCTGCGAAACTCAGATAAAAATGGATTTCTGTAATAAATGTTGGTAAAGTCCGTCTGACGCACATTTTTATGGACAAATAATCACCAAACAAGTGACGGATCTCACATTCAACAGCAAACGGACTGGATTATGCTGCTTTTTGCCTGTGATGTGATCTCGAGCTAAGGTTAGCGGCTAATGCTAACAGCGTCGCGGCTAACGGTTTATGTAAGAGTGTTCTGTTCATATTCTCGGGTCAAAAGTGCGTTTCAACAGCTCTTCTGCTTCAGTCTGTCGTGTCCAGTTAAAGATCTTGGTTTTCCCGGCTCTCCCAGTGCATTGTGGTCTATAGTGACCCCTAGTGACATTGCTGGACACTACTTTTCAAGGTGCATTGTGGGAAATTTTGAGTGCACTAGTTTTTCACCTGCTGGACATTCGGACGCCACTACAAAATGGCGTGAGCCCTGAATAGTGCCCTCTGTAGGGAAGAGCGAGGACTTTCGGACGCGGCTAAGAGTTTAAAATGACAGGAAGTGGAGCTGAATCCCTCTGTGATGTCATCAGTGTGCGACGCAGAGACAGTTGACGCTTAACTGACAGTTTGAACCATCGTTGGACTAAATAAAGGTGTTCTATGGTATTATTGTGTGTCGGATCAGAACCGTTGTGTCATTTATGTGGATTTCGGCTCTCGTTTACAGTCTTGTTGCTAGGTAACAGCTGTGGAATTATTAAACAGAGATATTTCCCATAGAAAGTCTATTTCATAATCCTGCTCAAACTACGTTCTGTCCCTATGAATACAGAAACACAAATATCATGTCAGAATCTCTTCTCATTTAGACTTTCGTAAATGATTTAAACGCTGTGAAGTTCCGGAGCCCCCCTGAGCCGCGGCCGCCGTTTGAAGCCGCGCGGCCCCAGAAGAGCCGAGCCGCCGGTGCGCGGTGTCCAGAGATAAAGGCGCTCGGATTATTTTAGCGAACGAGAGGAGAAAGATGGGGGAGACAATCAGAGCCGTTCGCTTCAGACGCTTCCGTCCCCGCTCTGCGCCTTCAAAGACCCCCGAGTCTGTCAGAGCCGTCTCCAGTCGATAAAACGAACGGTTAAAGTCTCAAAATGTGCCGCGGAAACATGGGGAACTTCTGACCAGATTAGAAGAGCGTTTCATCATCGAGAGAAGTGTGTTTGTTTGTTTGTTTGTCTGATATGAAGTTGTAATCTGTCACGCGTCGATTTTAATTTGAGATGCGAAATGCAGCACAAAGAGGAGCGTTGAGACCAGAGGAAGCGTTGAGACCAGAGGAAGCGTTGAGACCAGAGGAAGCGTTGGGACCAGAGGAAGCGTTGGGACCAGAGGAAGCGTTGAGACCAGAGGAAGCGTTGAGACCAGAGGAAGCGTTGGGACCAGAGGAGCGAGACCGAAGTTGAGACCAGAGGAAGCGTTAGACCAGAGGATAGCGTTAGAGACCAGAGAAAGCGTTGAGACCAGAGGAAGCGTATGGGACCAGAGAAGCGTTGGGACCAAGAGGAAGCGTTGGGACCAGCAAGAAGCGTTGGGACCAGAGAAGGCGTTAGACCAGAGGAAGCGTTGAGACCAGAGGAAGCGTGGACCAGAGGAAGCGTTAGAACCAGAGAAGCGTTGAGACCAGAGGAAGCGTTGAGACCAGAGAAGCGTTGAGACCAGAGGAAGCGTTGAGACCAGAGGAAGCGTTTGGACCAGAGGAAGCGTTGAGACCAGAGAACGTTGAGACCAGAGGAAGCTTGAGACCAGAGGAAGCGTTGGACCAGGGAGCGTGAGACCATTAGAAGCGTTGCAGACCAGAGGGAGCGTTGAGACCAGAGAAGCGTTCGAACCAGAGGAAGCGTTGGGACCACAGAAGCGTTGGGACAGAGGAAGCGTTGAGACCAGAGGAAGCCGTTGGGACCAGAGGAAGCGTTGAGACCAGAGGAATAGCGTTGAGACCAAGAGAAGCGTGGGGACCAGAAGAAACGTTGATACCCAGAGGAGCGTCGGGACCAGAGGAAGTGTTCAGACCAGAGGAAACGGCTGGAATCGTCTCTAATCTCGCGTATAAACTGTTTTGTGAACCTTTGTTCTGATCTTAAAATGGAACACGCTTGGGCCGATTTAGATCCTCCTTCTCGTCTCCAAACACAAAAAGTCCTGCGAAGTGAGCCGGCTCTAGACCACATTAGAACACATTCATCCTGTAACGTAAGAGAGAGATGAGTTATTGAAATGAGGTTCAAGTGAAGCAGTTGACCAAAGACTCGACTTCTCTGACCAGATGAAGATCAAACTTCTGCTCTGCTCGTGTGGTCTCTGCAGCCGCAGCTGGAGCCGTGGGAAACTCTACGCCACGGCCGGCGCTCTGCTCGCCGTCGACTTCCTGTCTCTGATGATCTCTGGCAGATCGTGGACCCTCTGCACACATCACCATCGAGTCCGCTGAGGTTCACTCAATACAGCAATGTTGTTTTAGCAGTTGTAAATGTGAACCCTCGTTCTTGGTCTAGCTCGGCCCTGGTTTCATTGAACATGGGCCGCGTGTGCTTTTGTTGTCTCTGAGCAGAAGTTCACGAAGGAGGCTCCTTAAAGAGGACCTGGACGTGCTGATCAGCCTCTGCTCGAGCACTGCAGCTCCGACAAGATCAACACGTGGTCGTGGTAACGACACGCGCACTCACACCTTCTTGTTCACGCGAGCTCACCGCCCACCCACGAGAGCGTTTAGCCCTGTTCACGTGAGCTCAGCCGGCCCGACCCACAATCGCTAGAGGACGTTCTAGCCCTGTTCACGCGAGCTCACCGGCCCACCCACGAGAGCGTTTAGCCCTGTTCACGTGAGCTCACCGGCCCACGAGAGCGTTTAGCCCTGTTCACGCGAGCTCACCGGCCCACGATGAGAGCGTTCGGTCCTTTCCGGGACGCAGAACATCCCAGACCGGGCAGAACCTGCTCGTGGTTTAAAAGCCGGGGGCAGGCAAACGGACGGCCCCCCATGAGCCCCCGGTTCAGTCTTTATTGTGGAAAATAAACGGACAAACGTCGCCAGAAATGTGAAATAATGACTAAAAACGCATTTAATTTGAAACAAACACAATGAACTTTTATTGAACCAAAAATCACAGTTCAACTCAAATGTCGAGATGATCGTGAACATTTATATTTCTCATGTCTGAATCCAGACAAACGTGGAGATGTTGGTCGTGTCAAAGCGCCAACAGCAACTTCAAATGAAGGAATCATCAAACGTGTCGTTAGTTCATTTTTGATCATGAATTACCATTTGTTTTCATATGTAAATGTCGCCTCCAAACTGACACAATGAGGCTGTGGCTTTAAAAACGCATCAAACTGTAAGAGGTTTGGCTGTTCTGACCGGGCCGCAGTGCCGCTCTGCACACACAGGGGGCGCCGTGGCTTACGGAATCAGCAGGCGTCTCCATCAGGATCAGTTTGGTTCTCAAGTGTCTCACGTGAACCGTACTGCCCCGTTCAAACGCTTTAGCTTGAGACGAGCTGCGCGCCAACAAGCGCCGTATTTCCACTGATGCTAGCGTAGAACTTATTAGCACGTTAGCAACAGCCGTTTCCTGTTTCTCGCCGCGCGCCACTCGCCCAGGTCATAACGCGTCCAACATGATCCAAAGCCAAAGCATTCCATCAAGAGAGGTTCAAACGAGGTTCTAAACCTTAACTAGACCAGGACTGGACCAGGACTGGACCAGGACTAGAACTGGACCAAACCAAATCTACATTAGGACTCAAACTGGTCAGTCTTAATTTTTGGTCAAGAGAACTCCCTTTCCTAATCCTGTCTCTTTACTCTTTTTGTCTGTCTCTCTCTCTCCCCCCTCTCTCTCTCTTCTTCTCCCACACCCCCCTCTTTCTCTCTCTCCCCTCTCTCTCCCCCCTCGCTCTCTCCCCTCCTGCTCTCTCTCCTTCCCTCTCTCCTCCCCTATCTCTCTTCTTTCGTCCCACAGCCCCCCTGCTTTCTCTCTCTCTCTCCCTCTCTTCCCCCCCTCTTCTCTCTCCCCCCTCTCTCTCTCCTTTCCCATCTCTCTCTCGCCCCTCTCTCTCCTTCGTCTCTCTCTCTTGCTTCTCCCACACCCCCCTCTTTCCTCTCTCTCTCTCCTCATCTTCTCCCCCTCTCTGCTCTCCCCCTCTCTCTCTCTTCCCTCTCTCTCCCGCGCTCTGTCTCTCTCGCTTTCTCTCTCTTTCTTCTCCCACACTCCCCTCTTTCTCTCTGCTCATCGGTCCCGTTCTCTCTCCCCCTCTCTCTCTCCCCCCTCTCTTCTCTACTTCCCTCTCGTTCTTCCCCCTCTGCTCTCTCTCTCTCGGTCTCTCTCTTCCCTCTCTTCTCGCCCACAGGCCCCCCTCTTTCTCTCTGCTCTCCTTCTCCTCGTCTCTCCCCATCTCCTCTCTCCCCCCCATCTCTCTCTTCGCTTCCCTCTCTCTCTCCCCTCTACTCTCCCCTCTCTCTCTCTCTTCTCCCAACACCTCTTTCTCTCTCTGCTCTCTCTCTCTCTCCCCCCTCTCTCTCTCCCCCCTCTTCTCTCCTTCCTCTTCGTCTCCCACTCTCTCTCTCCTTCTTCTCTCTCTCTCCCCCCTGCTCTCCCCGCTTCTCCCGCTCTCTCCCCTCCCTCCCTCTCCCCCCTGCTCCGCCACCTTCTCCCCTCTCTCTCCCCCTCCTCTCCCCCTCTCTCCTCTTCACCTCTCCTCTCCGTCCCTCTCTCCCCTCTCTCCTCTCTCCCTCTCTTTCTCCTCCCCCCTCCCTTCCCCTCTTCCCCTCTCTTCTCCTTCTCTCTCTTTTCTGTCCTTCCTCTCTCTCTCTCCCCTTCTCCCCCATCCTCCTCCCAACCTTCTTCTCTCTCCCTCCCCTTCCTCCCTCTCTCTCTCCCTCCTCTCTCCTTCCCTCTCTCTCCCCCTCTCCTCTCTCTCCCCCTCTCTTTCTCTTCTCTCTTCCCCTCCCCTTCCCCGCCTCTCTCCCCTCCCCCCCTCTCTCTCCACCCTTCTCTTCTCTGTCCTTCTCTCTCTCTCCCCTCTCTCCCCCTTCACTCCCCCCTTCTCTCTCTCCGTCCCCTTCCCCCTCTCTCTCCTCCCTCTCTCCTTCCTCTCTTCCCCCTCCTCTCTCCCCCCTCTTTCTCCTTCTCCTCTCTCATCCCCTCTCCCTCTCTCCCCCTCTTCTCCCTTCCTCTCCTCTCTCTCTCCTCCTCTCTCTCCTCTTCCCCCTCTCTTCCCCTCCTCTCCCCTCCTCCCCTCTGCTCTCTGACCCCGCTTCCCTCCCCTCTATCTCCCCCCGTCCCTCTCTCCTCCTCTCTCTCCTTCCTCTCTCTCCCCTCCTGCTCTCCCCCCTGCTCTCTCCTTCCCTCTCTCCCCTCTCTCCTCCTCTCTTCTCTCCTTCCCTCTCTCTCCCCTCTCTCCCCCTCTCTCGCCCTCTATCCCGCTCTCTCTCCCCCCTCCTCGTCTGTCCTTCTTCTCTCGCTCCCCCTACCCCTCTCTCTACTCCCCTCTTCTCCCCCCTCTCTCCCCCTCTCTGCCCCCTCTCTCCTCTCTCTCTCCCCCCTCCCCCCCTCTCTCTCCCCCTCTCCCCCCCCTCTCTCCGCCCCTCTCGTTCTGGCAGGTGTAGTATTACGGGTACAAAGGTTTCTTCTTCGTCTTGTGGATCTTCTTGCCGTACGAGACCAAGTCCGGTGTGTGCGACGGAGAAGATTCAACGACCGACCGCGCCGGCGGCAATGGCGATCCTACAACGTCGCTGGTGAGTTCATTCTGGTCGTCAACACTTACAAAGCGGCCTCGTGAACTTCCTCGCCGTAACTCCTCCTCCTCTCCTCCTGATTGGCAGGTCTCTGCCTGATCACGGCCCCGGTCACCATGATCCTCTCGCTCTCTCTCTCTGCAGCAGGAACGCCTCTTTTCCTTCGCGTGCTCTGGCGCGTGGTGTTCTCTCGCTTACATCACCCGTCGTTGGTCCTCCTTTGTGCCCAAAGGTCTGGGACTGTTGTTTCATTCACGGCAACGTAGGAATCTGCTTCGTTGTCCTACGTTGGTCTTCAGTCTCTCGAAATATGAAAAACTGAGCATCTGATTATTCAGAGGCCATATAAGCTGATCTGAACACTGTAAACTCTTCGATGGTTGCCTGCTCGTCTTTGTCCTTTAGGCCATGAATCTTTTGGTGCTCCTTCATGTTCCACTTTTCAACTATAAATGTTTGCTCTTCATTTATACAGAGACTTATACAGGCTTTTATAGCTTTTTTAACTCAGTTCTAACATTGTTCGCTCTATCATAATAACACAGCTACAGTAGTTAAGTCTTCCATTTCACACTTTTGTTTCACATTAATGCCTGCGTTTACGAGCTGCTGCTTCTTACTCCTGCTGAGCCTCACAAAAATTATCTAACTGCGTTTCAAAGATTTTGTGATGTCAAAAGGTAGAGGATCTGGGAGTTCCTGTGCTGTTTTTAAGTCATCACAGACTGAGCATTTCTGACTAAAATCACCTTTATACAACAGTGCGTTTACATTAGCATGTCGGGGTTAGCTAGCTTTTGTTTACTTTCCCATCATAAATCCCTCTGTTGCCAGTAGATGATTGGTAAATCTTGCGTTTTATTATGGGTTCATATTATGTTTTTGTTCACAGCATGTGAAATATATAACGGATCAATGAGTTTTTAAAAACATTTTTAATGCCCAACGTTTCATGTAGATCCGTCGTCTGATCACGCGCGGCGAGTGGCAGTCGGAGCAGCAGGACACGCTAAAGACCGGGTCCTCCACGAACAACAACGACGAGGAGAAGTCCCGACAGCTGGAGAGGGAGAACCGCGAGCTGCAGAAGATCATCCAGGAGGTCAGAGTGCGCCAAAGCGCTTTAGTCTTCTACGGACATAATCTTGCCCCATCAGATAAATTAGCACGTACTTTTTTAATGTATTATTATTATTATTATTAATATTATTATTATTATTATTAATAATAATAATATGTTTATTAACATTATTATGACTATTATTTGTATTATTATTGTTGGTAATATTATTATGACTACTATTATTATTATTATTATTATTATTATTATTATTATTATAACCACTCCTATTACTATTATTATTACTACTATTACTATTATCATTATTGTTATTATTATTATTAATACTACTATTAATTTTATTATTACTAATATTACAACTATTATTAATATTAGCATTATTATTATTACTATTATAAGTACTACTATTACAATTACTACTATAATAATAATATCAATAATTATTATTATTATTACAAATATTATTATTATTATTACTATGATTACTACTATTATCATTATAATTATTACTACTACATTACCATTATTATTATTATTATAACTATTACTATTACATTATTATTACTATTATTACTACTATTATTATTATAATTATTACTACTATTACTATTATTATTATTATTATTATTATTATTATTATTATTATTATTATAACTACTACCATTACATTATTTTTACTATTATTACTAATATTATTACTATTATTATCATTATTATTATTATTATTTGAACTAAGACACATTAATGCACATTGATAAACATTACTGTGAATGTGCCAGTATTAGCTGTAGTTTAGCTCGTTTCCAAGGCGCCAGCAGTGTTCAAAACGCACATTTACATTATAGACATTACAATTAAGGTGCGTGAAAAAAGATAAAAGATTTGGAGAACACGTAAAAACAGATTAAACCGATTACTGGATGAAACAAGAGCGCAACGACAGGCAACAACAGTAACAATAACAACAATAACAACAATAACAACAATAACAACAATAACAACAATAACACTGAAAAAGCAGATTGACTGAAGACTTTTCTCTTTGTGAGCAGAAAGAGGAGCGCGTGTCGGCCCTGAGGAACCAGCTCGCCGAGCGCCAGGCCCTGAGGAGCAGACGCCGCCCGTCCAACGCCCAGAACCACAACAGCGCCCCCTGTGGTCACCCGGAGTCCAAGTCCCTGCTGCCTCCCCCAGGTTACCCCACAGACAGCCACGCTTTGCCCCAGAGTCTGTACCCCAACGAGGGCAAGATGAACCGCAACCACTGCCACAACAGCCAGATCCCCCTCCTCTACAAGTAACAGCCCCAAGTGCACCCCAAAAACTCTTTCAAAACACGGAGGAACACGCGTCACTCTCACTGTGAACCACCAGGACCAGAGCACCAGATCAGAAATGTGTCCACGCAAAGAACCAGATCAGAAATGTGTCCACGCAGAGAACCATGTGTCCACGCAGAGAACCATGTGTCCACGCAGAGAACCATGTGTCCACGCAGAGAACCATGTGTCCACGCAGAGAACCATGTGTCCACGCAAAGAACCAGATCAGAAATGTGTCCACGCAGAGAACCATGTGTCCACGCAGAGAACCATGTGTCCACGCAGAGAACCATGTGTCCAACGCAGGAACCATGTGTCACGCAAGACCATGTGTTCCGCAGAGAACCATGTGTCCACGCAAAGAACATGTGCCACGCAGAGAACATGTGTCCACGCAAGAACCATGTGCCACGCAAAGAACATGTGTCCCAGCAAGACCAGATCAGAAATGTGTCCACGCAGAGAACATGTGTCCACGCAGAGACCATGTGTCCACGCAGAGACCCATGTGTCCACGCAAGAGAACCATGTGTCCACGCAAAGAACCATGTGTCCACGCAGAGAACCATGTTCACGCAGAGAACCATGTGTTCACGCAGAGAACCATGTGTCCACGCAAGAGAACCATGTGTCCACGCAAAGAACCATGTGTCACGCAAAGAACCAGATCAGAAATGTGTCCACACAAAGAACCATGTGTCCACGCAGAGAACCATGTGTTCACGCAGAGAACCATGTGTCCAGCAGAGAACCATGTGTCCACGCAAAGAACCATGTGTCCACGCAAAGAACCAGATCAGAAATGTGTCCACGCAAAGAACCATGTGTCCACGCAGAAGACCAGATCAGAAACTTTCACCAAGCTCGTAGTTTAAAACTGTAAAAACAGATCCTTTCATTGATTTGAGGAAACAGTTTCATGTATCGAACCAATCACACGACACGTGACATAAAAGAGCAGAACCGTGTTGAATCTACAGTTGATGTGTTTACATTTCTTTTTCTAAAACAAAAATAAAAACTCCCCTGCTGTCCATCTGAGGGATGGACCTCATCAGAACCTCGGCCCACAGGAACCCAATGGAACCTACAGGAACTCACAGAGGGAGAGTAAAAGTGAAATGGTCTAAAGCACAAGTCAGTCACTAGGGGGCGTTACACACAAAAGCGCCACCACCAGGCCTGGCACAGCTACTTGTTTTTTATTTAATTTCTTTCTCATCTGAAGAAGCACCGGCCCCTCTGCACCGGCCTCTTGCACCGGCCCCTCTGCACCGGCCTCTGCACCGGCCCTCTGCACCGGCCCTCTGCACCGGCCCTCTGCACCGGCCCTCTGCAGCGGCCCTCTGCACCGCCCCTCTGCACCGGACCCGTCTGCACCGGCCCTCTGCACCGGCCCTCTGCACCGGCCCTCTGCACCGGCCTCTGCACCGGCCCCTATCTGCAGCCGGCCCCTCTGCACGGCCCTCTGCACCGGCCCTCTCTGGCACCGGCCCTCTGCACCGGCCCCTCTGCACCGGCCCTCTGTACCGGCCCCTCTGCACCGGCCCCTTCCGGCCCCTCTGCACCGGCTCCTCTGCACCGGCCCCTCTGCACCGGCCCCTCTGCACCGGCCCCTCTGCACCGGCCCCATCTAAACTGGTTTGGGACGTGGACTTCAGCTTCTCTGATCCGTCTGTGAGAGAAGACTGGACTCAGACGCACTCACGAAAAAGAACAAAAACATTTACAAAAAGGACCGATGCAAAGCCATAATGAACGGAGAACGCCCGGGGTAAACGTGAGACAACAAACAGAGAACGACGGTTTAAAAAAAGCGAGAACGACCGGTTTATACATGAGACTTAACGAACACAGAACAACCGGGTTAAACCTGAGATTTAACAAATGGAGAACGACCTGGTTAAACGTGAGAATGTTTGTAAAGATAAAGGACGATGGTTTCTCTTTCCCTCCAGTGCACAGTTTAAACAGATGTATTAAACAAAAATCATTACCAAATAATAATAATAATAATAATAATAATAATAATAATAATAATAATAATAATAATAATAATAATAATAATAATAATAATAATAATGCATTAGTCTTTTCTCGTTGAGTGATGATACTTTGAGTACTTTTGACCATTCAAATGATATCATATTTAATGGTGCCATTTTTCAGCCTTTTGAAACCCATGGTGCAGTTTAGATTTACTGAAGAAGCGACTTGGATGAGTGACGAAACGTATCCTTCTTAAAAACGTGTGCTTTTACCATGAAACCTAAAGCGAAAGTAACAAAGTACAAAAGAAACTTAAGTATAATTTGGGCGTATTTGTACTTTACTGTGTTTCCCTTTCCTTTGACACCAGTGGAGAAGGTTCGCAGTTTGAGTTACCGCCTCGACTTCGATCAAACAAAAACATAAACCAAATCTATTCTCTAGTTTCTGTTCCTTATCGAAATCACAACTTTTGATTGTTTGATAGTTCTTAAAATCTGTGAAATACATTTTTACTTGACTTATTTCAATGGGATTTGTACTTCAATACTTTCTTTTCTAGTACTTTTGCTCCTGTATAAGTACTTTTATACAGATAAAATTAACTTATGCCGTCTAAAATGTATGAAATTATGTTTGTATAATTATGTTGATTAAATTATCTTTAGCTTTGAGGCTTGTAAAATAGGACAAAAAGCAGCAGGGAAAAGGAACATGCCAAATTCTGGCTCAAATACTTGTGATTTCCTGTATTCTGGGGTATTTTCTGATACAGAACAAATCCCAAAGACCTACAGATTTATCATTTATTTAGTCATATTGTTATTGTCCGTGTTCAACTATATTTTTTTATTATTATGAATTAAGCATAATCGTTCTATAGAAACCCAATATCGGCTTTTATTAATAATATTTTACTATAATACGAGACCATTTAACAGCTACATGTATAACTAGGATAAATGATGGCGCTCTAAATCATGTTTATTATGATGAGATTATGATTACACAGACGTTTCAAACATAAATGTAACATATTCACTCTTGTGTATCTTTTCCAAACGGTTTATTGGGAAAATCGCAAAAAATTGCAAAAAATCCATTGCTGAACTCCTGTTAACGAGTTCAGGTTGTAACGCCAAACGTGTCCACCAGAGGGTGCCGTTTCCACTCCGTTCTGTGCGCCGGTGGGAAAAAGTGAACCCTTAAATCTTGAATCGAGTGAAGCCAGCAGATCTGTCGCCCCCTGGAGGCTGAACGCAATACTTCTCCTGCCCAGTTTTACTCATCAGCCAATGGGATTTCATTGTTCGCCGGATCAAATTCCAGAGCCATTTTCCATCAGAACGATTGACAGCTATAACGACCAATCACTGTACAGGGATTTGCAATAATCTGATTTCCTGGCTTCACTTTTCGATTTCTTTTGTTTGTCCTTTTGAATCGACGGCATTTGTGGCTCTGCGATTGCTCTGTAAAATATTTATACCAATTCAAATGAGGCTTTTATCAATGCTAACCGCTAACGTTAGCGCTGCCGTTCACGTGTCAGAAGTCGTTACAGCCATAAAATGTCCACAGTGTGTGAGTTTGGCCTCTTAAAGGGAAAGTCTTGTGTCCACTTTTAATCACCGGCTAAAAACTAATATTATTTATGTTTTTGCAGCATGCAGTAAAGTGGTCTGACACCTACAAAGCACAGTTTTATCAAAGATTTTATACATATTTATTGAATTTTATTATCGTGAGCCTTTCTTTGTTTTTGATTTGAGGGTGTTTTGGAGACAATCTGAATGGGTTTTCTCTGCCTTTTGTTCTGAGGTCGAGTGTATTTTTCACCGTGGCCCAGAAATGCAAAACTAATCCATAAAAGCGTTTGAAACATTCGTGCGAAAAATCAAAACAGATTCACAAAATGGTTAGAAAAAAAAACAAAAACAGAAAACATTTGAATAAAAGCAGAAAATATTTGACTAAAGTGGAAAAATATTGAAACAAAAATGTAAAAATGTTTTATCAAAAGTGGAAAAATTTCAACAAATGTGTAAAAAATTTAACAAAACTGTAAACATTTGAACAAAAGTGTAAAACATTTGAACAAAAATTAAAACATTTGAACAAAACTTTAAGCATTTGAACTAAAGTGTAAAACATTGACAATTGTTTCGTTTCCAAACTGCACTTTCTGTTAAATGTTTTCTGTTTTTGTAAAAATGTTTGCGCTTGTTGTTTTTTTTTGCGGCTCGTTTTGATTCAGATCGTTCAGATTTTCGTCTAAATGTTTCGATCCAAATTAGATTTTCCCTCCTGGGCCACTGTAGTTGCAGTAATTATAGAACAAATGAAGTATGGAATAAGTCATATTTTCATGGAGTTTTGGGAGGAATGTAATGTTTGTAGTTACAATACAATTCTGTGTTTGAAATGCAATATTTTCACCAGTTTATTGTGTGTTTAGTTTTACATGTGACAAACACTCAAAAAAACAAAAACAAATCCTTGAACATTTCGAATTCCAACATGCAGTTTTTTAATTCCATGAACATTTAGAAAACTCTGAACACTTTATAATAACTACACTTTTACCAGACTTAAAAGCACGAACAGACTTAAATCATGATGAACATTGTTTTTTCAGAATGAATTAAGTCAAGCCATAATAATAATAATAATATCTTATTATTATTTTTTTCATTATTATTATTATTATTATTATTATTATTATTATTATTATTATTATTAATAATAATAAATTGTACTTATTTAGAAGTGGGGTTTTTTGCCACAACATATGACTGTTTACGAAATTGATTTCAAGCCATTTTTCAAAATGTGTCAACATATCTGCATTTATTTATTATTATTTTTAATTTTTTTTAATGTATTAATGTATTTTATCATTTTTATTTAAATTGATTTCAAGCAATTCTTTTAAAAGATTGTCCACTTATTATTTGCAATTATTTATTTTTTATGTTTTAATGTATTAATTTATGTTATTATTTTTATTTAAATTGATTTCAAGCCATTTTTTAAAAGATTGTCCACTTATTTATTTTATTTATTTATTTATTTATTTATTTATTTATTTATTTTATTTATTTTATTTATTTTTTTATTTATTTTATTTATTTTATTTATTTTATTTATTTTATTTATTTTTATTTATTTTTTTATTTATTTTATTTTTTTATTTATTTTATTTATTTTATTTTATTTTATTTTATTTATTTTTATTTTTTTATTATTTTATTTATTTTATTTTTATTTATTTTATTTATTTTATTTATTTTATTTATTTATTTTATTTATTTTATTTTAATTTATTTATCTATTTACCTTGACCTGAGTGTCCCTAAATGTCTCCGTTGAGCAATAATCACAGTCTTACAAACTGAGACAAAAACGCTGATCAAAAGAATGTTTTTTCAATTTATGTTTTTCGTTTGTTTTTTGTCCACTTTTTACTGTCACGGCTTTTGGCTCGTCAGTATTTCAGTTGCTGTGAATATTTAATTCCGGGCTTGTTTGTTATGACACGTCATTAGAGCCGATGGAACCGCAAAGACCATGATCCTTTGCTCCGTTTCAAAGCCTCATTTTCAAAAAAACAGTACAATCGCGAGACGCTGCAGGTGAAACTAGGAAAAAATATGAAATCTAAAGATATGAACGTGAAACTTCTCGTGTCGTTTTCTCACTTAAATGTAAGAAAAAAATGTATTACAAGTTTTTCATCGTGTCATGTTTTTATGTAGAAATAAGGCATTTCATGTGTAAAAACGGACAAAATCGCACATTTTTGGAACATTTAAATCTGACAAATTGACAAGTTTAAATTTCTGAATCTTAATTTCTTAACGACATATTAAATGGAAAGAAAAACTCAGGGGATTTTGGATCTATTACTTTGTTTTTGAGTCACTAAATCGGACCCAAAAAATGTAAATTACGCCTCATTTTTTTTTTTCTCGACTTAAAACACTGAATAAGTCACGTTTCGCCCGCTGCGTCTCGCCCGCTGCATCTCGCCCGCGGCGTCTCGCCCGCGGCGTCTCGCCCGCGGCGTCTCGTCTCGCGCGCCGCTTCAGGCCGTTCCAGATTTACCAAGCCATTTTCCAAACGTACTGACGTCGGCCGCAGAAACGGCTCAGGGTTCGGCGCGCGCTCGCACACGCAGAAGGCCATTTTAATCGTGTACAGATCTAGAAATAAAAACCCACACTTGTACTATAGGAATGCTCGTGTAATAATAGGGACGTATCTTTCACTATATCCGTGTTAATATGTGTCTGCAGATGTATGGACAATAAAGAGGTTTTTTCACTGCGTGTTTGTTGGCGTTTTGAATGTTAAAACCAGGATAAAGTCGAACTGAGGTGAATAAACGTGGCTCATTCCGAATCTTCTGACTTAGACTTAGTTTTGTACCAACGAGACGACTTCGGCAGAAATAAAGACGAGAAACGAGGATTTCGACTGGAGCCGGCCACATTTATCAACATTTCCATTTTTCGTCTGTGAATTAGACGGAGGGATTTGTGAATTCAGACACGAGGACATTTGAAAAAGTCGTCATTTCCTGTTTCCTGGTGCATTATTTATTTGATCAAACGACCCATTTTCTGCCAAGTGTACTGCATTTAAAGATGAGCTGGAGAACGGAACGATACCGGACAGGGCCCACCAGGGGCCTCATTTACAAAGCGCGCGTACGTTCAAAGATGCTGCGTACGCCACTTTCCACGTTAAGTTTGCGCATTCATAAAAAAGACAACTTGACCTAAAATGAGCCGTTCGGTGCTCAGAGCGGTGAACGTTTTGTGGGCCTCATTTACAAAGCGCGCGTACGTTCAAACGATGCTACGTACGCCACTTTCCACGTTAAGTTTATGAAACGACAACTCGACTTAAAATGAGCGGTTCTGTGCTCGGACGGATGAACGTTTTGTGCGTTTGAGGCCGTTTCTTTTTTGTTTGTGCGTTTACACTTTTAGGGGGAGTTCCACAGAATGTTATGTAAATGAGGCCCCAGAGCATGTGGCCCCTCCCCCATTTAAAACTTTAGCTTTGATCGTTTATTTCTCAGACGCTTTTCGAGCAGAGAAAGAGTCTACAGCCGGTCGACTATAAAAAACAATCACAGTCGTATTTATGTCATCAAATTGTCAAATAAAAAATACACCTTTTTACACCTTTATTTGGTTAAAAATGTATTTAAGACGCCTCAATGTTCATTAAATTATCACTTTATTGCAGTTTGAGAACATTAAATTACAAAAAACAAAAACACGGTCAGTAATTGTGGAAAGTTTTACAGGAATTTACGACGAATTTGAAGAAACCGATCAATAAACCTTTTTAACCTTCCAATATATCTAAAAACAGAGAAATCCGATTTTATTTTATTTTTTCAAATTTAAACTGTACAATAGAGCTAAAAGCATTTAAATCTTATTTTTGTCTCATTTTAAACTGTCCAATTTTTCTAAAAAACTGTTCAATCTTTGCGTTTTTTCTCATTTTAAATGGTCCAATATTTCGCTGTTCATCTCCAGCTTTAACTTTACGAGCGAGGGATTAAAGTTAGTGCGACGCAAACGGATAAATAAAACACTTTTTACGCTCACGTTTACGCTCACGCTCACGTTTACGCTCACGTTTACGTCCACGTTTACGTCCACGTTTACGTCCACGCCGCGCGTCCCGAGGGCGAGAGACACGGCGGCACGCGGCGACGTCATCTGTTTGTGCGCGCTGAGAGAAGTGCAAACTGCAGGAGTCAGGAGGACCTCACAAACCACATTCTCACACACACACACACACACACACACAACACACACACACACACACAGGAGCGGAAAGTCCAGTCGCACCACAAACCTATAAATCTGAGAGAGCGATGTGACAAATGACTTCCTCGAGTGTTTGCGAGGTGAGGTCATTTCAAGGGTTTCTGAAAGTCGAGTTTTAAAAAACGCTTCCAAAACGGAACCTGAAACCTGAAACAAGAAGTGGGACGTGAACACAGAAGTAAACACAGAGGTAAACACAGAAGTAAACACAGAAGTAAACACAGATACTGTCCCACGCCACATCTAAGCCCAGGTCGAAAACGGGACCATTCTGGGGGTCTAAAGTTGGACTACAGACCCTCTAAACCAGGTCAAGCTCAGAAAAAAGGAGCTGAAATGTGGATTAAACAGACAAAACACCAACACTGTCTTTGCCGTTTGCAGGAGAATCAGACGACACAACAATACACACAACGATACACAACGATACACAACGTGACGATACACAACGTGACGATACAGTGTGACGATACACAATGTGACGATACACAACGATACACAACGATACACAACAATACACAAACGTGACGATACACAACGATACACAACGATACACAACGTGACGATACACAACGATACACAACGATACACAACGTGACGATACACAACGATACACAAGATACACAAATACACAACGATACACACACAATACACAAACGATACACAAACGATACACAACGTGACGATACACAACGATACACAACGTGACGATACACAACGTGACGATACACACGTGACGATACACAACGATACAACGTGACGATACACAACGATACGTGACGATACACAACGTGACGATACACAACGTGAACGATACACAACGTGACGATACACAACGTGACGATACACGTGTGACGATACACAATGTGACGATACACAACGTGACGATACACAACAATACGATACACAACGTGACGATACACAACGATACACAACGATACACACAATACACAACGTGACGATACACAACGATACACAACGATACACAACGTGACGAAACACGACGTTACACAACGATACACAACGATACACACGATACACAACGATACACAACGATACACAACGATACACAACAATACACAACGATACACAACGTGACGATACACAACAATACACAATGATACACAACGTGACGATACACAACGATACACAACGTGACGATACACAACGTGACGATACACAACGTGACGATACAACAACGATACACACAACGATACACAACGATACACAACAATACACAACGATACACCACAACGTGACGATACACAACGATACACACAACGATACACAACATGACGATACATAACAATACACAACAATACACAACGTGACGATACATACACAACAATACACAACGTGACGATACACAACGATACACAACGTGACGATACACAACGATACACAACGTGACGATACACAATGATACACAACGATACACAATGATGTACAACGATACGATACACAACAATACACAACGTGACGATACAACAATACACAACGTGACGATACACAACGATACACAACGATACACAACAATACACAACGTGACGATACACAACGATACACAACGATACACAACGTACGATACACAAACGATACACAACGTGACGATACACAACGATACAACGAACAACAACAATACACAACGATACACGATACACAACGATACGATACACAACGATACAACACACACGATATAACAACAATACACAACGATACACAATGAGACACAACAATACACAACGATACACAACGTGACGATACACAACGATACACAAACGATACATACACAACGATACACAACGTGACGATACACAACGTGACGATTACACAACGATACACAACGTGACGA
>BJKM01001311.1:0-5000 GCA_015082035.1 Chaenogobius annularis | reverse complement strand
AGAGAGAGAGAGAGAGGGAGAGAGAGAGAGAGAGAGAGAGAGAGAGAGAGGGAGAGAGAGAGGGAGAGAAGGAGAGAGAGAGAGAGGGAGGAGAGAGAGGGAGAGAGAGGGAGAGGAGAAGAAGAGAGAGAGAGAGGGAGAGAGAGAGGAGGAGAGGAGAGAGAGAGAGAGAGAGAGAGAGGGAGAGAGAGAGAGAGAGAGAGAGAGAGGAGAGAGAGGGAGAGGAGGGAGAGAGAGGGAGACGGAGGAGAGAGAAGAGAGGGAGAGAGGAGGATGAGAGAGAGAGAGAGGAGGAGAGAGGGAGAGAGAGAGGAGAGAGAAGAAGGAGAGGGAGAGAGAGAGGATAGAGAAGAGAGAGAGAGGAGAGAGAGAGAGAGAGGAAGGAAGAGAGAAGAGAGGGAGAGAGAGGCAGAGAGAGGCGGGAGGTGGTGCAAATGGATTGGTGACTCAATAAGTTGTTTAAAGTGGCCTGAGGGAGTGGCCTCCTTCAGAGGGGCGTGGCCTCCTTCCTGAGGGGC
Source organism: Chaenogobius annularis (assembly GCA_015082035.1). Lineage (NCBI taxonomy): Eukaryota > Metazoa > Chordata > Actinopteri > Gobiiformes > Gobiidae > Chaenogobius > Chaenogobius annularis. The sequence continues at coordinate 4,482 of BJKM01001311.1, read as the reverse complement.
GTGGCCTCCTTCCTGAGGGGCGCCTGGGCTGGAGACGTACAGGTCCTGCAGAGATGGAAGTCTGCAGCCAATCACCTTCTCAGCAGAACGCACAATGACCTCACAGCAGGGAGTCTCGCTCCAGTCAAAGTTTATGCGCAATTAACACAAAGACGAAATAAAGTTTTATTTGTCAAATTAAAACATGTGACATTAGATGAGTTTTGGCCCAGTGGTTGCGTGGGTAATTTCCTAGGTGATGTCATCAATTACAAACAGGAAGTGAAATTATAAACCTCAAAAATGATCTATTCTGGGATACATTTTTCATAAATTTTTTCTAAATTCAAAATATATTTATCTTAACTGCATTTTAATTTCACTGATGAAGTCGCCTCCAACCTCGCTAATTGGTAACGGTGTTGACGCTTTTAGTTTTAAACAATGCAACACATTTAAAGACTATGACGGTTATATTTGAAAATATTAATTTCATATATTTAGAATCTCAATATATATCAACATGATTTCAACTATACTTTACGTTACTGACTGCTGCTATTAAGTTCCTTGTGTTTTGCATCGATCTAGGCAAACATCGCATTGTTTCTGACTCTTTGTTGTGGTCTTCCATGTGCCTCTTCAAGTTGTGATACTGCTGTTGTTTTACATATTGAACGCTTTTTGAATAACCGGCCCATTGAGTTTGAGCTTCTCGGACATTTTCCAACGTGAGGCGGATTTTGAGGACCCAGAACCGGAGTGAAGACGATTTGCAAGACTCGGGATTTGTATAATTCTACTTTTTATTGCAAAATTACACCACATCCTAAGTCACCAGCGACCTGTAAATAGGCGCGAGATAAAATATTAATATTAAAGAAAAGCGAATTCTCAAGATGTCCAGAAAAAACGCACTTATACACTAGGTATGCGGTTTTCAAACCAATTCTACCACACGGCGAATCAAAACGCGGCTTCGCGTCACGTCAAAAGTACACAAGTTGAAGAAAAAAAAGTTCAACGAAAAAGCCACCGATCTAATATAAAAGGAGTAATAGTCCAAACATAAAATGTGCTTTAAAAATGTAAAGATACATGGAAAAAGGCCAACAAAACAAAAAACTGTCTCTGTGTTCTACATTACGAAGAGACACAAAAAAAAATACATTCAATACAAAAGGTCACAATTAAAAAGGATAAATACGTTAGTGATGGGAAAATAACAAACAACAAAACATAACAACAACTTTATAAGTTAAACAGACAAAAGTCTGCCATCGTTGTTCTTCCAACACTGCTACAGTTAAATAGAAAGTCAGATTTGTCCCATGGCGAACAACATGTTTCACCCAGAAATTGATATAAACCAAACCAGTCCTAAAGTCTGAATCCAAAAAGTCCGTTAAAGTTCCAAAAAGCCAAAAGTCAAAAGTCCATAAAGTCCAAAGTCCAAAAGTCAAAAGTCCAAAGGTTCCTTAAAGTCCTAATTTAGGTCCTAAAGTCCAGTGTCTCTGTTCTCTATCATAACTGTTCGTTTCAGGTTTCTATCCATTAAGCGCGTTAGTGCCTGCAAAGAACAATCTCACATTTGTTTTTAGTTTTCAGCAGGGGTTATCTTCTTTTTTCACGCTGGTGTCGCGTAGTTTTGTGGGAAGTTTCTCTCGCCGTCGCGCTTCGTTCTCGTCTAAAACCGCCCGCCGCTGTCAGAAAAGCGAAACACCCGGAAGAACGTCTTGCCCTTCTCCGTCTCCAGCTCGGGCAGCTGGTTTGGTCTCGACCGTCCAGAGCCGGTCGCCCTTGTTTGCGCTGGAACACGGCGCCCGGTACGTATGCGTTTTTGTACCAGCCTTGGCCCGCCTCCGCGCGTCGTATAGCGAGCACGACCGAGCCGCACCCGACCCAATGCAGGACACCTCGCTCACCTTTATGGACTCGAGAAACCTGCGGAGGGAAAAAAATAAATACACTTTTACTTATTGATTACCACAAACAAAAATACCTATATTTTAACGCGCCTCTAATTTTACCAAACATGACCATACTCTTTTATTTTACTCCCTTATTTTAAACAAAACAAAAATCTCATACCTATATTTGACATAAACAATCATACCCTATTTATACACAAACAACACACCTTGTTATTTACTCCCTTATTTACACAAAACCACCATACCTTATTTATACTCCTTATTTTACACAAAACACCATACCTTATTTTACTCCCTTATTTAAACAAACAACATACCTTATTTTACACAAACAACATACCTTATTTTACACAAACAACACACCTTATTTTACTCCCTTATTTTACACAAACAACACACCTTATTTTACTCCCTTATTTTACACAAACACCATACCTTATTTTACTCCCTTATTTACACACAAAAATACCTTATTTAACTCCCTTATTTTACACAAACAACATACCTTATTTTACACAAACAACACACCTTATTTTACGACCTTATTTTACACAAACAACATACCTTATTTTACTCCCTTTTTTACACATTACTATTCATATTTTGTGTCATTTATCGATATATCGCTGCTAATTTGTCATTGATTCATTTCCAGTGTTGTGTTATAAATGTTCAAAATGTGCACAGTATGTTATGGTGGAACGGAACAAAAGTAACTGCACTGCATTTAAGTAACATTTGTATCTGTACTTTACTTTAGGTTCGTCAAAAGTGTCGAAAATCGGACAATAATCGATGTTAAAAGTGGCATCGAGAAGTGTAAAGACTAAATAAATCATATAAACAGGACAAAATGTGGACTTTCCTGAAGGATCTGGAGCGTTAGCAGAACTAGCATGAGACCACATGGTAAAATAAAGTATATGCTGTTATTTTGTCTTTAATCGACATTGTTTTTTCACTCAAACAAACGGAACACGATCATATTTCAGATTTGAACAAACATTTTGACTGTTTTTCTCCAATTTGGCAATTTCGGGGACGTTTATAATGTCACTTCCTGGTTTGACGTGTCCAGTGAATATGACATAGAGGTCATTCCACAACTGTTACTTAGCAACCAAACTGTAAACAAGAGCCAGAGTCCATTTAAATCATACAATATTTATGATTTGACAAATAATTACGCCTGAAAACACATTTATTTTAATAAATGACTGTTTAAACTGTCATAAAATGGTGAAAATCCGTCGCATTTTTTTACGGAACGGCGCTTTTTGATGACATCACAATAAGAACGACACGAGAACCAGACGTCTCGTGGACTTTTCAGTAACATGAAGCGGACAGGACAGTACAAACCTCCCGACGCGGTGGCTGAGGGGCGAGCGCTGCCGGCCCTCCTCGTCCGAGCCCGGCTGCTGCGTCTGCTGGTGCGTCTGCTGGTGCGTCTGCGTCTGCTGCTGCGTCTGCTGCTGCGTCTGCTGCTGCGTCTGCTGCTGCGTCTGCTGGTGCGTCTGCGTCTGCTGCTGTCTGCGTGCGCTTGCTGAGTCTGCTCGGTGCGATTCTGCTTGCTGCGTACACTCCTGGACATGCTGCGTCCTCGCATGCCTGCCGTCTCCTGCTGACGTCTCTGCATGCTGCCGTCTGCTAGGTGGTGGCAGGCGACGCGGAACGAGGCCTGGCTGTAGACGAAGTTTACAGGCCACACCACGGCCCCAACGGTCTCGGCATGGATGCCGCGTTGATCTGGGTTCTTCTGGCTGTGCGTGATCCGAGAGAAGCCCTGGCCCCCGCTCGCGTCCCAACCTGCCAGGCGCCGTTCCCAGCGGTGCCGCCCGCCTCTGCGTGTGCCTGCAGACGCCGCAGCGCAGCTTGGGGTTAACCTTTTACGTACGTTTGCAGTCGCTTCTACCTCTGGAACTTTGCAAACACTATCGGAGACGTTCTGAGAGATCGAATCGCCACGTTCAAAGATCTGAATTTCCGACAGATTCCTTGATCACGGTATAAAACGGTATCATCTTAGAATAATCAGATAAACACTGATTAGATGTGCAATGTGTGTGTCGCGTGTGTATACAGTCTAGTTTAGTTTAGTTTTAGTTTAGGTGGAAAGCCACAAAGTGCACAACACAACATAAAAGCAATCCACCAAAACACCACACTCGGACATTCAAGCTACACAAAACACTAAAAGAAACCCTATGAACAATGTGTTAAAAAAGTAATTATAAATATATATGATTTTTAAGAAAAATAATAATAATCATATAAATAACTAGTCCTTAAAGGATCTAGGCTATTGTCAAACATCAGGCCCTAGGGCCATTAGGCTCCTCCAAGTTGATTTAATACCGGCCCAACGGAACTCATCTTTCCCAAAACATAAAAACAAAAAAAAATGCCGTTGTTTATCTGAGTCTGATTTCTGGTGGCCAGTCCTGGTTCAGACCTGTTCGTCAACCTGGTCCCTCAGACCTGGTTCAGACCTGGTCAGAGACCTGGTTCAGACCTGGTTCAGACCTGCGTTCGGTCACTGGTAGAATCCATTGCTGAATGCTATCTT